>JAOWAP010004231.1:0-13888 GCA_028565235.1 Hypoxylon lenormandii
AAAAAAAACTAATAATTCTAAAAGTTCTACGTTAGCGCATTTTTTTTTTTTAAGGGTATATAGAACTTTATCACTAAAAGTTATAGTATGGTATTTTAGGGACAAGTTAATAAGATATCATTGCTCCTTGTTAAGGCCTTGGTGGCCGCTTTGGTACATAAAGGCCATGTCCTTCGCTGGGGCTCGCCCTATCCAAGCAAAAGTATAAGGGTTACGTATTTACTAACGTTAACGAGTTAAGATAAGAACAGCTGACGCTTGTCTTCGCAGTCTCTACCATCTATAAGGTCTTCTCTCCGCTGGCAAAGATCCCGGGGCCAAGAGGGTATGCCGTATCGAGCTTCCCATACTTGTGCTACCTTGTGCAAGGCAAATGGCCATCCCAGCCCAAGAACCTGCAACATCAGTATGGCCCTGTCGTCCGATACTCCCCAAGTGACGTCTCCTTTATCAATGTAGAGGCCTGGAAGGAGATATACGGACACAAGGCCCAGAGCTCCAAAACCTTCCAGAAGGACCGTCGGTTCTATCGGGTACCGCCGTCAGGCAACTCACACATCATCATCGCCAACGAGGCTGACCATCGGCGCATGCGTCGGCTGCTAGCCCATGCCTTCTCGGAAAAGGCGTTGCGCAATCAGGAGCACGTCTTGAAGAGCTACGTCGAACTTTTCATCACGAGACTCACAGAGCTGTCACAGCGGGAAACTGTAGTGGATCTTGTGCGCTGGTACAACTTCACCACGTTCGATCTGATCGGTAACCTTGCCTTTAGTCAGCCATTTGGCTGCCTTGAGAGCGGCGGCTACCACCCCTGAGTCGCCATGATATTCAACTCGGTCCGGACTATGGTCTACGGCCAAGTCTTCAAGAGGATACCCGCATTGAAGCCTCTCGCCTCGCTCGTGATTCCCAAGAAATCTACGCACAGCCTTACGGAGCACAGGAAGCTCAGCGAGGAGACGGCCATGCGCCGGCTTGAGACCCAAAATACAGAGCGCGAAGATTTCATGTCGTATATCTTGAGCCATAACGACGATGAAAAGGGCATGAGCACTGGCGAGATCATCGAGAAAGCCAACTTTGTTGATCCTAGCTGGCAGTGAGACTACGGCAACTCAGCTCAGCGGAACGACCTTTTGGCTCCTGCACAATCGAGAGGCTTACGGGAAGCTGACAAAACAGATTCGCTCCTCGTTCAAATTGGAGGACGAGATCAGCATGACCAGCGTCAACAACCTGTCCTATCTCCACGCCTCGCTGGAAGAAGGCTTCAGAATGTGTAAATTGAGCTCGAGAAATCTGGCTACCTGCAGCAATCTTCGGTCACTGATGTCGGCTCTAGATCCGCCTGTACCAGTCGGTCTACCGAGAATTGTTCATGGCCGTGGCAAATACATGGGGGGCTACTGGATTCCCGATGGCGTGAGTTTGCCTAGGGCTTTCTGAATTCAAGTTTCTCGTAGGTGTTCTAACGACTATACTTTCGAAAGATGTCCGTCTCCGTCTCACAATGGTCTGCCTACCAGTCAAAATTGAACTGGCGACAGCCACAAGAGTACCACCCTGAAACGTGGTTGGGCGACGAGAGATTCGCCAGCGACTGCCGCAGCGTGATGAATCCCTTCTCCATCGGTCCTCGTAATTGTATTGGCAAGAAGTACGTCAAACTCGAGATCCCACAGTCTGTTTTCCTTCTCGAGTGCCACAGCTAACTTCGGTGCCATGATCAGCCTCGCATGCGCCGAGATGCTCGTAATCTTGGCACGCCTTTTGTGGAACTTTGATTTGGATCTCATGCCTGAGAGTAAACAATGGGACCAACAGGAAATATTCACGCTGTGGGCAAAGGCGCCCTGAATATCAAGCTGACGCTAGTCACGAAGCAGGAGCACCATAACATATAGGTGTCTAGGTAGAGTTTTAGTGGAATACAGTTAACACACCGTCCAGGTGAGGTCACGCATCAAGGCGTAAAGTATCTGGTCTCTTTTTCCAGCAGCATGGAGCAAAGCAGGAAGAATGACAGCGAGTCTGGAGTGAGTTATCAGAGTAGTCGACCACCGCGCGGAATCCGTTACCGCAGGCACCGCGTGTGTTGAAGACTTCAGAGCACAGCGATCTGAGCCGGGGGAACTAAGTTCATATTGGCACATATTCAACGGATAGAGTCCATTTCTAAATACTGAAATGGACTCTGGTGACATCCTTCCTCCCAACAAAATCTATGAGTCATTTTAATCCCTTAATCACGCGATGTGTCCCTGAAATTTGCGGAGAT
Organism: Hypoxylon lenormandii; assembly: GCA_028565235.1. NCBI lineage: Eukaryota > Fungi > Ascomycota > Sordariomycetes > Xylariales > Hypoxylaceae > Hypoxylon > Hypoxylon lenormandii. Next base: position 2,282 of record JAOWAP010004231.1, read on the forward strand.
GTGTAAGACTAGCGAATTCTGGACTATCTCTTCGAAATCTAGCTGTATTTATATCTCGGTCACTCTGAAGAACGTGTTATCCACATAAACCAAAAACATGCATAAGCAGTCTTTCCGTCCCCTGGGTTTCGTGTTCTCTCTGAGGAGACTACCCGATGATACGTCTGCGCAACTCTTTCTTCAGTGCATCTGCCATATGTTGGGTGCGTTCAACAGCTCCTCTATTCTCAATGGCACGCCGGAGGAGATAGCCAACACACTCGCTAACGGATCCCCAAGTCAAGCACTTGAAGACACCAGGAGGCCGCACACCACCCTCGGTGCACCGCGCTTGGTTGCTCTTATGCTCGCGAATCAGCTCGCCACCTAATTCGTCTGCCATTCCCTGGATCTGCCCACATTCGAGTGTCACCACCGTTGGCAGTCCGGCACTCGCACGGGACAAGTATGTCCTGATCGCAGCCACCGCACTGAAAGCATTGTGCGTGGCCAGAAACAAGGCGGTAGGAGGGAACTTGAAGTGATTATTAACTTTGTTGACATGACGCGGCAAAGCTTGTTGGATGAGCATATCGGCGATGGCGTTATAGGCATTGTCCGTTTCTTCTTTGGTGGCGTGAATGAGCTCGCGGACTTCGTGCTCTATATAGGCACCGCGAACTAGTTTGATGGCTACTGTCCAGCCCTCGCGCGCTGCCTGTCGTACATGCCGTTCTGCATTATCCCGCGCCGTGCGTAGGTATGCTTGGATGGTGTTATACACCAGGGCTTCTCCATTGCGATTATGCTTCTTCATCAACCCGATCACCCACTCATCTAGTTGCCTCTGCAGCACCTGCTGCTCACCATCGATCCATAGTCGCGATCCTTGCTTTCTCGTTTCCTCACAGATCTCATCCATCGCTTCGGCCAACTGTGGTGGAACTGGAGCACCAGCTTTCAGTGCATCTACGGAGACAGGCCCCGCACCAGTCAATCTATTCACAAGTTTCGGTTAGCTCCAATCTCCATGAATGTGAGTACTAGCCAAGCATGAAACCTTACTTAACTGCAAGAAAATCGCCGGGTTCGAGCATGCGGAGTGTCTGTAAAGTTGCGGCCTTCCACTTGTCGATCTCTTCAAGCTCGGCCGACTCATATTTTTCGTCCTCCCCTATGTTGATACTCTCTTTTCTAGGTGTGTCAAGGACAACCTCCTTGGCATAGCCTAGGATGACGCCTTGAAACCCCATAGACTTGATCTTGGATACCGTCGCAGTTACCTCATTGTGTGTTGTACCGGCACAGAAATGGTCGTAGATAGCCCAGCGGAACACCCTACGGAGCACCGGATTTCGATCCACACTTTGCAGTGCCGCATCTGATTTCGTCAGCCGCTCAAGCACAATGAGCATCGGGTTCATGAACCACTTTCTGCGAATTAGTGATGTCAACAAGAAAGACCGTAGAAGCACCGTAGAGGGCAGGCGGGCAAGCAGCGGGTTTTTGCTGGCCTGATTCGAAGGTGTTACTGCACGCTCCTTGGCAACTGAAACGACACTGCTGGTGGGTGAACTCTGCACAGAATGGCTGTTATGAGCAGCTGCAGACCGATTCAACGGCTTAACAGCAGTAAGTACTCTCTTTTGGGTTTTCAGTGGTCCCATTATGCTCCTAAGCTATGTAGAATTTTCAAGAGGTCGACGCATAATCCATGAACAGCCACGGCAGCTCTATTCTGGCTTTATCTCATAATTGTTGCTTTCACGAAAGAGGTTATCTTAGCCCCCCCCCCCTCTCCCCACACTGCTTCTATGGTAGACCGAGGGCCGCTGGGGTCGGTGAGCATTCCCGACATGCCACGTTAACTTGCTCGAACTAGGGCCTCCACTCGTGCCACGAAATTGATCGATAGCCAACTGCCTTGTTCGTACTCACTGCTTGCATGATGCACCTTAAAATCTTGTTATTCTACTGGTAGAGACCTGCCGATTGTCAGCTTTACTTTGCTATCATTCGGAAGACCCATCCGAGACGCGGAAGCGAATGGGGACACATTCATGAACGTCTCCTCGGCCTGGCCTCCAATACATTGTTTTCAACCCTTCATCGTTCTCTGCAGATGCTCCAAGCAGCTACATAACTATCGACTGAACATCTTTCGGAATGCTGACAACGCAATGGACCCTACGGCGGGCGATTTGCGTAGGCTCACGCCTTCCACCCCTACTCCACAGCAGGAGGCTGTCCACTTGGCACCCACCTAGTTTCGAAAATGAGCCTATGGTATGCCAGACAAGCACTTGTAAAACTTCTCGTATGGATGATCATACTAAACACCTCGATGAACTGTACAGCTCGACTACGCCAAAGGTTCGCCAGAAAGACTACGATTGACAAAAGCCATTGAAAGACTTAAAAGACAGATGCCGGTTTCTGTTCCCATCACAATCAATGGTGTAAAGGTAGACATAAAATCTCATCCTCGCATCCATCTCTGAGTGCTTAACCCTTCAACTGGTACAGACATCAGCTCTCACACTAACTGTGCCGTCCAGGCTGAAATTCAAAACACGCGAGCACAACCAAATCCATCTAGACACAGGGAGGTGGTAGCTGAGTATGCCATTGCTGCACCGGACCAAGTCAATGCCGCCATAGACGCGGCGCTTGCAGCAAAACCGGCGTGGGAGGCTTTGCCTTTCGAGGACCGCGCAGCCATCTTTCTGCGAGCATCGGAACTGATTGCAGGCAAGTATCGGGCGGATGTAGTGGCGTCAACAATGTTAGGACAAGGTAAGAACGTTTGGCAGGCGGAGATTGAAGCGCCTACGGAGACTGTCGACTTCTTCCGCTACTATGTTCAGGAAGCGTTCACACTCTTCTCGCAGCAGCCTCGTGTGCAGCCGGCGGGTCAGTGGAATCGCATGGATCACCGGCCGTTGGAGGGCTTCGTATACGCAGTGGCGCCTTTCAACTTTACTGCCCTCGGCGCTACTCTGGTAGCTCCGGCTGCTCTATTGGGCAACGTTGTCATCTGGAAACCATCGGACTCGGCCCTACATTCCGCTTACTTGCTGCACCAAATTCTCCTCGAGGCCGGCTTGCCCCGCGACGTCATCCAATTCGTACCCGGAGACGCCGAGGAGGTCACAAATACCGTTCTGGCTCGGCCAGAATTTGCTGCGCTGTCTTTCATCGGCTCGACCGATGTATTCCGCGGCCTACAGAAGAAAATTGGCGATCACACCGAACTCGGCACGTACCGCGCTTATCCCCGCGTTGTCGGGGAGACCGGCGGGAAGAATTGGAGTGTCGTGCATTCGTCGGCTGACGTGCGCGGAGCGGCCTTCAACGTAATTCGCGCTGCTTTTGAGTATCAGGGCCAGAAATGCTCTGCATGCTCGCGTGTGTATGTGGCCGAGTCGGTCTGGCCCGAGTTCCGCCACCACCTGGAGAAGGAAATATCATCGCTTAAAGTAGGCGACGTTGAAGACTTCTCCAACTTTGTGAACCCAGTCATACACGAGCGCGCATTCAATCGGCTAGATCGAGTCATCCGGGACGCCCGTGACGACCCAGATCTGGAGCTTATTGCCGGCGGCAGTACATCCAAGGAGCACGGATATTTCGTGCACCCGACCGTGTACCGCACTCACAAGCCACGACATGATATAATGACTCGGGAGCTGTTTGGTCCCATACTCGGCGTGTACGTTTACCCTGATGCCGAATGGGAGGAAACTCTCCGGATGGTAGACACAACCTCGCAGTATGCTCTCACCGGGAGCATCTTCGCTCTCGATCCATACGCGTCGCGACGTGCCCAGGATGTTCTGCGACAGGCAGCCGGCATGCTTTACATCAACACTAAGTGCACCGGGTCTGTGGTTGCCCAGCAGCCTTTCGGTGGTAGTCGTGCGTCAGGTACCAACGACAAGACAGGGACTGCAGCCCACCTGCAGCGATTTACCAGTGCCCGTTCCATCAAGGAAGAGTTTGTGCCTCTGGAGAAGGTCCAGTATCCCTCTAACGAGGTTTGAGGGTTGTGTTTAGTGTTCAACATAGCAAGGACCTAGAACACGTTGTTACTAACTTCAATGGAACTGTGCTTGTCTTTCTGCATTTGTCAATGATGTGATATCTCTCAGTCGGTGTCTTCAGTTCTAGGACCCGAAAGGCGTAGATGAATTGTCGCAACGGATACATATGCTTACGAAAGTTTGATAGCGTGACAGCTTGTGGATAATCTCGTGTCTTTGATGTCCTTTGATTGGTCCATTAGATCGCGCGGAGATCGATGGGTGGGAGGGGGCCATCATTCAAGTGGGCCTGCCCGCTCGCTTAAATGCACTCCACTTGGACGTCGGAACTCCTGTCCGATTTTACCAGTCTTCACCAGTCGGTTCTCACTGAGAATAACCCGCTTATATCCCGCCCGAGGTGAGTACGGGCTCCCGGATGGGCATCAACGATGCCTGTGACCAATGCCGCTCGATTACGTAGCGCCAATAAGGTCAATAAGGCGTAGGTCCCCGCTCAATACCCTTCCGGTATCGGCATCTGAATCAGACCCGGCTAACGGCTCGGTGGCATCGGTGCTGCCTCCCCCGGATACAGATGTGAACGATGCCGGTCCATGAAGGTCAAATGCTCCGGCGCACATCCCTGTGGCAGATGTGCCCGCCAGCAGGAGCCGTGTCACTTTGCACCGGAGAACAGGCGGATAGTAGTGTCCGAGGAGTACGCTGGAACCCGATTTCTTTTATTGTTCAACTTCGTTATCCATACTATAGGCAGTCTCTAAGTCGAACGCAACCTATTAGCTACCTTAGGAAACTAGAGCAGGGGTTGGGCTCGCCCAAGACGGCGACCCGTAACCGACGGCTGTTACCCAGAGCTACAAGCGCTGCGAGTGACAATTCCCCGCAGGTGCCGCCACGCAATGCTCCGGATGGAATTCGTGCCGCGAGCCCTGGCACAGAAGTCGAGCATTTGCTACCAGAATCACAAGCTACTACAACTGTAGTCGAGAGCGTAGCCGGCCCTCGCTTCCAGGAAAACCCGCTGGTGGCTGGGGACCTTGACTTCGCCCATGCCGATGGACGCTTCTGTGAGTGGTACCTCGTCCCATGCAAGGCGTGGTACCCACAGGTGATTTCTGACAAGGACTTTGCAAAAGGGTATTTCGGACCATCGTCATCATGGGCATTTTGTTGGAGGGTCCTAAGACTGCTGGGTCGTTCTGCACCCGACTCACAGGCGGATATAGATCCGTTTCACGCAGACGGGCGTGCGTGCTGTATGGAGTGGGATCCACTCGGTCGCGGTGAAATCCCAGATATATCGGAACTGCCGCCTCTAGATTATGCGATGTATCTCTTCAGCACGGTAAAGTACTACTTTGGCATCTTGAACCATCTAATTGATGAGGAGGAACACTTGCGTAATTTACGTGAGTTCTACATCGATCCAAGCGCAAAAGCCTCGTCCTCGCGGCTGTGGTTCGGCCAGCACCTCCTCATTTTGGCTTTTGGGAAGGCAATTCTGACTAGGAAACGCACGTTGGATGTTCCGGCAGGCCACAGCTACGCTTTGCGGGCCATGAGTTTGCTACCCAACCAAGCAGGCTTGGGATCGAAGCCCCTAGAGTCTGTGAAGCTTCTCACACTGGCAGCTGTATACTTCCAGGCTGTCGACCAAAGAGTTGCGGCTTTCCAGCATGTAAGGGCATCTCAAGAATCCAACCGAGGTTAAGTATTCAGCTTCAATACTGATACTGACGATCTAATGCAATTCTTACTATATAGATTGGCCAAGCCACTCGCCTTTGCATCAGCTTGGGTATGCACAGGCACATGCCGGAAGAGGTTTTTGGTTCAGAACGGTCAAAGCGATATCAGCTGGTCTTCTGGGTCACACATACACTTGATCGGGAATTCTCGGCTCTGATGGGTTCACCAACTTTGATAGATGACGATGGTATTACCACTCAGCTACCTACAGAGACTAGCGACTCTGTTGAAGCCATTACTTTGACTTTGCATGTTCGTCTCTCACGTCTGATGGCTAAAATAATCAATAGTGAGTACCTTCTGCATCCTTGATGTTGTCCAAGCTGCAAGCTTTGGTCTTCACTAAAACTGTCTCTCAGCCGTTTATGGCACAGGCAAAGAACTCCAAGGATCCTTGATCAAAAACACGCAATCCATCCTTCGCACCCTTGCTCAAGTATCGTGTGAATTGAACAGCTTGCTTGATACGCATTTCGGAGGCTCTATACCCAAGGCATCGCGGACGGCGCTGAGATTGGTTCTCTCTTACCATCATGTAAGTGTTAGCCCAGCAGCCACGCAAAGTCAACTGGAACTGAGGCCTCTCCTGCTACCTCCGAATCATGGTCTTCCAATGACACGTCAAAGTTCTGACTAGTATTAGTGCGTCGTTCTGACTACACGTCCCGTCGTTATGTGTGCTCTTCGAGTCCATATTGAACATAGCGACACGAGCAGGCCTGGTGCTACTTCACTTCCACAGCCAGTTTCTTCTCTTATACAATCATGCGTGGACTCCGCCCAGGTTGTTTTACGCACCCTGGCTGTTCTCGCAGATGATGAACTGTTAGGTATGTCTATATATCGTTTCATGCCCTTGTGAACTCGATATCTCAAAGATTCCTGTTCGGGATCTTAGCCAGGTGTGCGAATTACACTAATGAATATGTGAAATAGAGTCATTCATGTCATTCAATCTCGAAGATGCGTTCTCATCTGCTTTCCTCTTGCATATCATCAGTCATATAAGTCCCGTCCTCGTTCCCGAGAGTGGCTGGCGCGAAGATATCGAGGCAGTGTTTGACCATATGGTTATGCATGGCAGCGTAGTGGCTCCCCTTCGCCAAGTAGAGCTTCGTCAGCTGGAGGTCACGTTGTCATCCTTGACGCCTTGCTTCTTGCCGTATCACGAAGATGGCGGCGATCCCCCTGCACACGGGGCCGTTGATGACAGCAATTGGGACTTGGGAATGGAGTCCGCCACTGCCCACATAGGGCTTGAACGAACTCCAGCAGAGGCTACTGGTGCTCCTCGAGACGTATTTAATATGGACCACTCAGCCGGACCGTCTTCAGTAGACTTTCTTCGCTGGGCTGACGAGCTCGATATGTGGACGGCAGCCTAAAAGCATAGCTCGATGATCATAGACCACGAGGCGCGGCTATGCCACAAGCTCAGCAATGAATAGCTCGTTGATGTTAATAATATATGGTATTCATTCCTGACTAGGCCTGGATTATTCCTTCACATCCCTAGGAGGTTTTTCTGTTAGGCACACAAACAGTCGCCGCCAAGAAGCTGCTGAGCTGAGAACAAGACTTGATGGATTGCAATCTCGTTGCCTTTGGCGATATTTTTTGAACATCGCTGGCTTCTTCGTGCATCAGTGGGACATTACTTTCAGGAATATAATTCCATCATCCAAGGTCCGTAATACTGCTTAGTGCAATTCTCAAAATGGCTACCTAATTTAACTAATTCTGTTGGTATAGATATTGACCTATGGTTTCACCATAGCATATTTAGCGTCATTACTCTTCGCAAAGACGGCTATCCTGATTGAGTGGATGCGCCTCTTTTCACCTCACCGCACTCACGCCTTCTTCTACTGGACTAGTTACCTGATGATTTGTCTTAACGGCCTACTCTACATATCGAGCATCATCGGCTCCGCTGCTACCTGCGTCCCGGCTGAGAGTAGTTTTCACCCCTGGGTGGAAGGAAAGTGCATCAACCGTAAGGCTCTCGGACTCTTCACCGCGTTCTTCAACGTTGTCATAGACCTACTTATCCTGGTTCTGCCCCAGCGAATCATCTGGACACTGCAGATGACGAGGGCACGCAAAGTCGGCATCTCCTTGATCTTCTCCGTCGGTCTGCTTGCCACTGTGTGTGCCGCCGGCCGTGTTGCCGCGACGTTTGCTATTGAGTACGAAAGCGACGCGACATACACAGTATCCCCCGTCTTGATGTGGGCTCTCCCTGAGGTGACCTGCGTACTGTTAGTCTTCTGCCTACCTACAGTGCCTAAGACGTTTGGCGACCAAGGCCCGTTATTCAAGGTTGTGTCACATGTGCGCTCCTGGACCCGTCTGCCATCATCTGGGAGCCGTAAGCTTTCCGGTTCTACAAAAGGCAGAAGACAACCTGAAACTCATGCGTATGCAATGATGGGTGAAGATGGCAATGCTATGAGCCTGGCTGAGCTGGGACTTAGCGTTGTTACGGATCAACTTCGTTACTCCATACTGCTAGGAGCCCAAAGATCACAGAGGAATTTCAGAGCTTTCGCGTGACCTCCAATCACGGTTTGGGGTTATTGAGTCCATTTTTGGTCTATGTCTATCGACTAATTTCGATTTACATGGAAATTATGTTATTGTGCCCACTTCTTTCAGGACTTTGTATCGTTTCAAAGCATTTCTACTTAATGTTATAGGTATTCTACTAGATTAACACTTAAAGGTTGTTGGTGTTTATAATTACAGTGGCACTCAGGACTAGGATTCCATAACGTCTAGACTTAATTACAGATCATTCAGTGTACTACAGCTTATACTAAATTTATAAGTTGCTAGCAAGCTAGGAAACAGGCTAGCAAACCTCGAAAGTTACTTAATTTTGGCACATTCTTAGTGATAGGATATTCTTAGTAACAGTATGATAGTGAAGACGAAGCAGAGCCATAAATCCTGCTGTCTGTTACGCAGTTATCAGTCTTAATTATTCCTTAGCTCTGTCTATGTCTACCATTTTCTCTTAGTGTATTGTGATCTTAAGAATGACGTTTCATTAAGCAGCCACATTTTGAGTGTACAGCCCTGTATTTCAACTGTCACTATGCCTCCTGTACTTTATATGCAGGAAATCGTAGTTCGCCACGTAAAGCTTGATTCGAAGTGTCCAGTGGATCGCGCCTCAGCCCTACAGGTAACACTGCTTGAGAAAGAAAGCGATGCCGTGTTTGCCGACCAGCAATTATGCTTCGTGACACCAATATAAGCCAAGTTCGCAATTTAGAAAGTAGTGTCATTCCTCCTCCTTTAATCTACATGAATCATACCACGTTGACTCGCTGCCTCGCCTCCTGTCGTCCTTATTCATCACCATTAGTCACTATGTCGCATTCAAGACAATATGTACTCCCAACCTTAATGATTTCCGCCTAACGACCTATGTGTTAAGTCCACTTTATTAAGGCCGGTTGTAATTGCTGTGTTAAATAAACCGTGGGGTGTATCTAACCTTCTGTTATGTAACCAACCAGCAAATCAACGAGCCAATAGGTTCCTCAAAACTTAGGATGTAAGTGGGTATATTACGGCTAGGTAGCTAATCGCAAGGTCAAAATGGGTTGTCACAATTACATATCTTATATATTAGTAGAGTTGTTATTTCATTGGCCGCTATCATCACTTACCTACCTCCTATTCAAGCTGGTTACTAAAAATAGTAAAATATTCAGACATTTACACAGAACTCTACAATGTACTTATTTTTGTCCCTGGGTACGAGCTAAAAACAAGAATGTTGCGAAACTATTACGAAGAAATTAACCTCCAGCCGGCAAGTGGGTGGATGCTCGGTTTCCCGCAGGTATTGGGGGCGAGCCGGCTTGTTGGAGGGTATGTAGTTGCATGGGCCCCACTTTGCACCTATGAGGTCGCCCACCGACGCGTTGCTTGGTGTTGGGAAGGTACACTGTATGGGAATCTGTCACACAACCACACCCATTCTGGGTCGATCCCTCTTCCGCACCTTATCATTCTTCGCTTTGGATAGCATATCTCCACCTCCTTCAATCCCTCAGTTCAACGTCGTCCTCCCTCATTCCGATTCTTCTTGTTCGTCTTTTACGCGTATAAGTCATGCGTCGATGAATTCTCATGAGCTCTCAGCTTTTATCATTTAATAGTAAAACAATTCGCCTGTCCTACGCTTGTCTTGCACGATGGGCATGTTTGCCGCAATGGCGTTCAATGCTGTCGGGGCCATAGTATTATTGGTAATAAACTCCCAATACACCATTTACAATAACAGCGTTGTTTTGACTTACCTCGACTTGACAGGGTGTCTTAGCACTTACATATCGCCTTCTACTTCACCCCCTGAGTGACTACCCAGGCCCATTAGTCGCCAAACTCACCGATGGCTATGGTGGCTATCATGCTTCGCGAAAGCGTCTTCATCTTGCCACTTATCACGATCATCTTAAATATGGTGCGGTGACTCGTGGTCTATCATGGTATCGTTTAGAAAAGCTAACCAGTGCCAAAGGTCCCGTGTTTAGACAAGCCCCAAATCGTCTCATATTCAACACGGCGGCCGCGCTACATGGTAAAGAGATTTTGTCCTTCATCTCTCCAACTACGGTGTGTAATAACTGCTGTAAACATTTACCTCAACCCAGAGATAAACAAAGCGCACATCTACAAACAGACTCAATTCAATCCGGAGAAGAATATCTTTGGTACACTAGATAAGGAACGTCACAAGCAGAAACGAAAAGTGTATGGGCAGATCCTCTCGGATCGTTCGCTGCGCACCTTCGAGCCCACCATGAGAAACGAGATTAACGTCTTCCTGCGACAGCTGTTGAAAGCCCATGCTGAGCCCGTCAACATGACGCCCTTGTGCGAGCGTCTCGCCACCGACATCGCTGGCCAGCTGGCATTTGGACAGCCGCTTAATACACAGACGGATGCTACAAACAGGGTTTTCCCTCGGTCTATGATCTCTATGAACGCCGTTGTCAGCTTCTTCAGTAAGTAATTTCATCATTTGTAACTTGCTAAACCCATTTCTACGTGGCTAAGCAGGTCCTTAACTACTCAACCCTTCAAATCCGTCCTAGTACTTTTCTGAGCGGGGGAAAGACAATTAATTATCTTGTAGTGGCTTGGCCGGCCATTTCACTCGCCTGGCCGCTTCTCAGCAGACTCAATAAGAAAAACGGCTTAATGTTCGGAAGGGCTTTACGAGGCATAGTCCAAGCGCGTATGGCCCTCCCCAAAGGTGCGAAACATGACTTTTACTCAATTGCCGCGGAGGACGTGGGCGAAGGGGAGGAGGGTCTAAGACGTAGCGAGATATGGGCCGAAGCCGTATTCTTTCTTCCGGCAGGTGAGTTTTGACGTCCTCGAATATTTCCCGCCATCCGGACGCATACAAAAAACACAGCGTTTCATCAGGCATTGACACAAGTTCTCCAATTCCCAGGCGGCACTACAATCTCGGCAGCCTTGAGCGCCATCTTCTTCTACCTTTCGCGTCACCCAACCGTCTACGCCCGTCTCGCCCGCGAGATCCGCACCACGTTCTCCTCCGGTAGCGCCATCCAGGGAGGGCCGCAGATGTCTGGATGCAAATACCTTCGCGCCGTTATCGACGAAACCATGCGGGTCGCGCCACCCTTCGTCGGCACATTTTGGCGGGAGCCCTATTCGTCGCACACCAAACCCTTCGTCGTCGACGGGCACGTGATACCCCGCGGCGTCCTAGTAGGCGTCAATCCGTACTGCCTGATGCACAACGAAGCTTACTTCCCCGAGCCGTTCGCGTTCCGGCCAGATC
>JAOWAP010004242.1:0-13886 GCA_028565235.1 Hypoxylon lenormandii
AGCCGGCTACTACTCTTGAATCACGAGTCCTCCCATCAACTTGTAGCCGTCTCCTTGATCCTCGCCAACATCATGCCTTTTTCATCCATTCATAATCTGCCTACTACCCTCTCAGGAGCAGCAGGAGCCCTCTCGTCATCGTCATCATCATCGCCGCCAAGTCAGTCGGAAATAGTCTGGGCGCCCTCAAAGGCATCACCAGGGTCGAGGCTGACCCAGCCCTTGACGGAGCCGGCTTCGATGCAGATCATCTTCTTGAAGCCATCCTTGGGCTCGAAGTCGCCCATGCCAGCCGCCTTTTCCGTCCACGGGTTCCAGACCACAACGTCCTTAAGGTTGTCTCTAACAACCGTGAAAACTGTCTCGCCCTCCTCGGCTACCTCCACGGCGTGCGAGGGGCCCTTGGCGGGCGTGTATACCCGGTCCGTCTCGCCTGTGATAGTCACAGCGCCCGACTGGCTCTTGGTCTTGGCCGCGTCCACCTTGTCGACGTACTCGGAGTCTTCGAGACCCGTCACCTGGATCTGGGAGATGTCCTATTGCAGCCCATTAGTCTGTATTCCTTTTGTATTTTTCTATATTTCGGAGATAGAAGTATATTTTGCGAAGAGTAGTGTATTTCAAGAGAAGATACGTACGTTTACTCGCAGATAGGTGTGCATCAAGACCTGAAAGTCGATGGGCTCAGCACCGTCATTAGTAATAACGATGCTCGTGCTCAGAGACTCGGGAGTCAAGGTGACGCTGTAGATGATGGAAAAGGTATAAGGCCACTGGCTCTTGACGTCGTCCTCGAGGGTGTTGGAGGAGAGGCCGAAGTCGAGCTTGACGGAGGTATCGGAAGGGCCGGCCGATTCGGAGCTCGACTTTCCTAGGAACTCCCATCGCGAATTGCGGGCGAAACCGTGCTGGGGCAGCTTCGAGGTCGGCGCATGATCGGGGGCTGTACCGAATACCTAGAACGCATTACTTAGTGTTTGGGTCTCTTAAATTTACCGATATTTTCGGTTGATGCGCATCGCATATATCCGTGCGCGATACCGTGCGCAATAGCTTGAGTACAGAAAGAAAGTCATGAGAGAGGTAGGTAAACTCACAGGAAAGACGAGAGGAATACCGCCTCGTACGGCCTTGGATCCGTCGAGCTTGGCGGCGTCGGATAACCAGAGCCTCTCCAGCCCGAAGCGATTCTTCCAGCTGATGACGGTCGCACCGTATAGAAGAATCACAACGCTCTCGCCTGTAGGAAGGACGGCGGTGACTCGCGAATTGGCGTGAGAGAAGTTGACTTGGGGCTGAGGAGGGAGGCCCGGGGTGGTGGCCAAAGCCATGGGTTTGTTACGTCGATCAACCATTGTCGCTGATCTGGTCTGGTCTGTTCCGATTGTGAGTATGTGTTTCTAAGTACGCACGTATGTATATTCGTTTGTGCAGTTTACCGCTGGAATAGTCCACAGTTTGAATTGAGGTTGGTGATGTCAAGGATGAGGAGAAGGTGTAGACAAGGAAGAGCTACGGTTATGGCGGGGTAGGGATGTGGGATGGATTAGGTATGGATATGGATATGGACATGGGCATGGGTACGATAAAGCTTGTGAGTAAATATTCCCTTGCTCTTGGGTCTTGTTGGTGGGGTAATAAGAATACCTCAAGTACCAAGTAACAGCCTGCTCGTAACGTACCTATGGATGTGTACCAGGTAGGTAGATAAATGCAGTCTTGGGTATCAAGTCAAGTGAGCGGCGACAAGTAGGATAAGATGATGTCTCGTATGTTGCAAGCTGTAAGTTCCAGAACCTACTGTGTCACGTCAATGAGAAAAGAAGAGAGGCACGAAGGATGAACTGGATGAGAAATTTTGATACATGTCACAAGAAGAAGAAAAAATAGCTCTAAAGCTTTAACCCAAAGCTTACAGATCTGTTAGAAAAGCAAGGAAAAATAATATGCAGCGCTACCTTCGCATACTCTATCGTGACACCGCATGACCTGAAACGTCCATCATACTACCCATCACCTATGGGACCAACAGGACCAACGCATCTCGCCGGACAATTCCCAATAATAGGAACATTTCCCGAGAGAAGCTTACCTAACCCTCGGGTTCGTATACGTGCCTACATCCTACACATCTACATATGCACCTGATACCCAACTACACTTGTTATCCAATAGGAATATATCCAAGATACACACACATATGGATCCAGGTATATACCTTGGGTATATAGATATATATCTACCAAATGTTGGATTCATAACAGCTAACCTAAGTCTTGCCGTCTTGCAACCCCCTAACGCCATGCCATGTCATGTCTTGTCAACTAAAGTAATGCCCAACACGAGCTATGCCATTCCTCCGTCATGTCAACATTTCTATATGTACCGTTTCCCAGCCTAGTCCATACAAAACCTAACGGCGGCTTCGACTCTCCGCCTGGTATAACTCCTTCTTGATGTCGAAGAACATGTCCTCGATCCTGTTCACCTCCTCTCGGGTTAATGTAGCCGTACGGAGTCCCTCGAGACCTTCCTTCAGCGCATTCATAATCGTTTCAGCCGCCGATTTAGCCACTTCAGCTTCAGGTTGAGGTTCCGCCTGAAGTTCCAGTTCTTCAACCGGCCGAGACTGTTCAACCGCAATCTCAGCCTCCTCTTCTACCTTATCTTCGGATCTCTCTGGCTCATCTGTCATCTCCATATCTTTGTCAACAAGTGACGTATCTTCGTCGAGTAGTTCTGGAGCAATAGCTCCTGCATCTGATTGTTGAGATGCCTCCGTGATTATCTGTAGGTTTACCGCTTCCGTATCCGACTCGCGTTCCACGATGCTGTCGTCGAAACTGATTGGCGAGGAAGATCGCTGGCTCGCTTCTACAGCCTCTGATTCCTGTCTAGCCGAATCTGGTGACATGACCGAGGATATATCGACGTCCGGTTCCGCGTCTTCCATTGCTGCGTCCATCTCAGCCGCATCTGCTGTAGTATTCTGAGAAGCTTGGCTAGACAACGTTTCGACATCCGCATCCTTACGATGTCTCCGTTTCTTGCGGCCACTACCAGGTTCTTGAGTGTTCTCCGCGTGCCGTTTTCTCTTTCTCTTTGACTTCCTGTTGGACGGTGTGGGATGCTCTGCCTCTACGGGCGAGGGAGGATGAACTGAAGAGGCCTGACTGCTTTCTCCCTTCTTTGACTTGCTACGCTTCTTTGAACCGGTGTTGACCGTGATGCATTCCTGGGCTGTCGCGTCTGTCTCGCGGGGCTTCTCTGGTGAGCTGCTATCGTACCTAGGCAACGGCTCGCATTTTCTAGAATCGAGCTCGATTACCAGGCGTGCCATGCTCCGTTCTTCGCCATCGCTAAGCTCAAAAGAGCGGTCTTTAGGCTGGGATGCAGACGCAACGGTTGGCCCGGCTTTTAGGCCCTGCGATATGACCCTACTGCGAAGGGTTCGCGGTGTCGGAGCCGGGCTGGTGAGTGCATCTACGAATACCTCGGGGTCGGAACGAGGTGATGACTCCGGTCCTTTACGCGAAGAGCGAGTCTTTCGTGGAGTTACCACTTTCTCCGGAGTTTTGTTCTCTTCCAATCGGTCCTCGACACTTGTGGACACGTGCTCTGATTCGGGCTCTTTAATTTCTTCCGGCTCATCTTCTTCCATAGCTTCTAGGTCGTCATCTCCAATATCCTCACTCTTCTCGTG
Source organism: Hypoxylon lenormandii (assembly GCA_028565235.1). Classification (NCBI taxonomy): domain Eukaryota; kingdom Fungi; phylum Ascomycota; class Sordariomycetes; order Xylariales; family Hypoxylaceae; genus Hypoxylon; species Hypoxylon lenormandii. Next base: position 3,704 of record JAOWAP010004242.1, read on the forward strand.
TTCCGTAGGAATCTGGATGGTAGTCTGGCGTTTCGGTGCTGGCGAACCAGATATGGGCGAAGACGACATTGGGAATTCGTGAAACATGCTACTGCTTCTAGAACGTGGCCGCATTTCTGCGAGCAAGTTCCGACGGGGTTCCGGGGGCGACGAGGGAATATCATCCGTCATCTCGTGGTCGTCATCTATGATAGGAGCTTGGCCTCGTCGGGGTGTTGGCGTGGATGAGACATAATCATCCAGTTCACGCGTAGGCTGGGGTGTAGTAGCACGCTCTCTCGGTAGATCCTCTTGCTGTTCCGAGTGCCGGGAGGTAGGTCGAGGAGATTTGTGCTGCTCCACGCTAGCTCGGATGTGGGGGAACAATGTGGCATTTTCTCGTTGTCGTTCGCGAACCTCCATTTGTCGGTCCGTCAAGTGCTGGGATTCCATCGCATCTTGACCCGGCGAAGACGATTCGATGGCTGCGAACTGGATCTGAGAGCTGTCATGTCGTGGCCTAGGAGTTGTGCTGTGCCTAGACGACCTGGGTCGGGAAGGAGTGGGAGTGGTATCTACTCGGCGTTTCGCGGGCAGCGAGAGCTGAACAGATCCGGGACTAGCGGATCGTCTCGCCGACGATGGCCGTCCTGCGGGAGGTGTTCTCTGGTCATCTGCACTATCTAGAAGTGCGCTCGGAACCTCGAGATCGTCCTGGGATTCTATAAACGATGGCTCTTGCCCGCTAGATCCGTAGCCGGAGAGGTCCAGCCCGGGGAGCACGACATCGACATAAGTATGAATGGAGATGAGCACCGCTTTGAGCTTTTCTGGGTACTTAATCTCGTCAACCTGTTCAAAAGAGCGGTTCCACACAGTCGAGACGGCGTTGACGATATGCCTATGTTTGCTTTGGAATGCTGAACAGAGTAGCTCCTCGATAGTGTCAAGCTGGAAGTTGGAGTTCGAGAGCGAATCTGCGTCTGGAAACAGGCTGCAGATTCGATCCCATAAAACTTTGACCTAGGCATAGCTCGTCAGTAAGATGCGTAGCGAGAATGGAAAAACTTGGGACTTACAGCTTCGGACACCCTGGAGGACTGTTTACTACTGTATTGAGCATTCGCGTCTTGAATCCAGCAACCGATGCCGCTTTGTAGCTGAGTCAACGTCTTGAGGACGAGCTGACGGTTACTTCTCACTAGAAAGTTGGCAACCTCTATAAGTAAGAGTACTATAATTTCGTCTTGGTCGTACTGGTCTGCGTGCGCGTACGAGTTCTTAAGTAGCTCATTTGTGAGGCGGTAAAAGCCGTCGAAGGGGTCGGAGAAAGAATATCTTGGTCCCGCAATGGAAGTGCCCCATAGACGCTGCCGAGCAACATCTAGTGCTTGTTGGTTTCGAGGGTGTCTCGCGGTAGCAATTAACTCGACACCGCTCCTGAAGAGATTGTGTGATATAGATTCACTAGTAGCCGAGGTGATGCACTCCACAAAACTCTTAGCCAGCGGCTCTATCACGGCGATGGCACATCCTGCCTCGCCCGTATCATGAGTGACTCGAGTTACCAACGAGTGGAAGAACGAATGCCAATGTTCCCAAGGCAGATTCGGTGTAGATCGGATTCCCCTTTCCAGGTGCTTGACAATCTCGCGGTACTCGTGACCGATAATGGTTGGTTCGCTCCCGGAGTTGGCTGTCGCGTGGCTAGATTGGCTACTATCTAAAGAGAACGAAAGCATCTCGGATATATATACCCACGGGCCATAAGGGGAAAGGACATCCAAGGTAGGCAGCGTTTGCATTAATTCGCGAGCTAGGTCAGTTTTCGCGTGGGAAGATGATCGGGAGAGTATAAAGGGATCGAAAACGGCCTTGAACATGTCCAATAGACCATCGTCGTCCGCAATACCCGGGGGCAACGTGGAGAGTATAGAGAATAGATGATGAAGAGGAGTTCGCGTGAGACCCTGGCCCTTTCCCGTTCGATGCGAAGGCGTCGCGATCGGAACGAAGGTGTTTTGTTTGTTAAGGGAAAGAAGTTTCTCGGTGAAGGGCAACAGACCCAGAGACTCAACAATCTTCAAGATGTACGCTTGAGTCGTATCCAAGAACTTCTGCTGCAACTCGGGTTGGCTGTCTGCTTCTTCGAGTCCTTGTGACCATATTCTAACCAGAACGCCAAAAGCGTGTGCCATAAAGGTTGCTGTGTCGGTGGATACCTTGACCTCCTTGGACGCGGCAGCCGACACGGCACCAACGAGCGTTTGCCAGAGCTTATACGAAGCGGAATCGGGATTTGCAAGATCTAAGAAGGTTCTCTGAAGAATGGGCTCTACGACGGCAAATACCCTCGCCGCGTTTCGCCTGACCCATTTTGGTTCCAGCGCGGGCAGCTCATCCGGTCTGACTGCCGTGCTCTCGGCAACGCGGTCTTCTTTCCATAGTCGCGGAGTCGAGGAGTTGAAGAACCCGGTCAAGATCAGAGTCGCTTGCGTCAGATTCTCCGATACGACGGTTGCGGGTTTTTCTTGTGTGGAATCTATTTCAGGAGAACTTAGCCGCTGAATGATAGGTCGAACGCATAAATCCCAGTACTTGTCGACATGCACCGGACTCAAGTTCGGCTTGAAGGCGTAGTAGTAGAGGTTGCAGATGCTAGAGACAACAACCCTCCGTAGCTCATCCTGCTGCTTCTTGCTGCTACCTTTCCTCTTCAACTGACTGTGGAAAGGCTGGCATATAGTTCCAATCGTTTTCGAAAATGACGACTCGTTGAGATGTAAGGCGTAGACAAGGCGATTCCATGCATAATTGGCCTCGAGTCTGGTGTGATAGTTGCCGCTGTTGAAACATTGCTGGATGATATTCAAGAACGGCGAGAAGAATTCCCACTTATCGACGGGACACCTAAGCAGGAGAATAACGACACTCCAAACCTGAGGGACGGCTGCCGAATTTTCCTTGTCCTTTGTCATTGTCATCAACCTTTCCGCGTAATACTTGATATACTTGGTCTCGTCGATCTGCATCTGAAATATGTCCACCACCTTTCTCGACAATTGCTTTTCTTTGCCGATAGTGAAACTAGCCTCCAACCCTAGCGCGATGGCAGCTGCGCGAATCTCCTTCATGCTACTAAGCATATCGGTGAATAGGTCGCTGAGCCAGTCTGGGTAGGTGATCATGTGGGATTTCGATTGCCTGAGGAGTCTTCGGTATATCAAAATTCGACACATAATGATGCTTTTCCCCTTGATGTGGTCTTCGATCTTGTGAAGCGAACCTATCAGCCGGCCAACACGATCCGCAGTCATAACCTTGGGTGGGAAATCCTGAGAGGCTACGACCTGCATCATATGCCTAATCACATCTTTGGGTACGACCGGGTCCTCGAAGGATCGGATGCAATGGTCTATCATGAAGACACCAAAATCGGATGATAATGTCGAGGCGATGGCGGGAAAGTGACAAAAGGTGCAAAGCAGAGTAAGGGCGTAGTTCACCATGGACGTGTCCACGGTTCCGTTCGGTCCTTTGGCGGTGACATCTCGTTGTATGAATTGTGTAAATAAGCTCATCTTGTCTTGAAGGGCAATGCGGTCGGGAAGGTTATTTGACGATTTCAGCGCCTGTGACAGCGCTGCGTAGGCGTCGATCTTGGAATTTCTGTCTGCTCCCGCGAGCTGCTTGATGGTCGAGTCCAACATGGCAATGATGTTAACCTGCCCGGTCACCTCGTCACCAGCGGCCAACGAATCCAACAGATTATGAGGGACAGGGCTCGAGCTCTGCTTCAAGATGGATTTTATAGGTTTGGCGGAAGCTGTCGAAGAAGGGACCGAGTTTGGTGTAGACTGTATTCGCACATTTTCTTTGTTGGCGGCGTAGGTCGGAGCGTCTCGATACTCAGCTTGTGCTAAGAATCCAACTCTCTTCCTCGATCTTCGGGAGCTAGGATTAGTGTTGTCGGCGGAATTAGGGGAGTAATTAGGAGGCGTGTGGAGGTTTAGTCTAGTATCGACGGGATGATTAGAGAGGACGCGCTTCGAAGATAAGTCGGACTCTTGTTTCTTTTCTCGAGGCGGCGTCGGTGGTCTTGCAGGTAAAGACTCCAAAGTTCTTGGAACGGGTGCTTCCTTTGATACCATGGCTACTCCAGCCGACAGCTCCCACCACGTAGAGATTCTCTCTTGGAATCTCAGCTTTCATGTGCTGCTTATGTACTATGCGAACCGGAAATCGGAAATCATTAATGACTTTGCAAACGTAACACCAGCGAGTGATTAAAAACAGAAAATGAATGAGTGAAAAAGGAGACGTCGTCGGATTATTGCATTGCAGAATCAACTCAACTGCACACAAATTCACGTATCTGATAGTGGTTAATCGTTGGGGGAGGTCCCCTGCTCAATAGTAGAAAAAGGACCCCAAGAAAAAAACGCGAACGCGATTCCTTTTCGCGTAGCTCCTATTAAAGACGCGAGATGCTCGGACCACTATTCCCTCCACTTTAGATTTCTAAACGCGGCTAATCCCCACCCTGCCCCGCCTTTCACTTGCAGTGGCAGTCAAGCATCAAGCCAGTTCCAAGTTTGTGTGGCTGGATTGGCCCGTGCGCCATCATGTGCCGTCATGTACCTAAGACGGCTCCAATTTAAAGAGGTACTTGGACACACGGCAGGTGGCAGGCCGGCAGGGAGCCAGGGAGCTTAGGGGCTTGAAGCCTACAGCTGTCAGCAGGTCGTGACCTGTAAGTGACCTGTAGACCCAATACCCTGTAGCTCGTTCAACATGTGCCATCCCTGCTGCGTCATTGCCTGGATTAATTGAAAATAATAACTGGAGTTCTTACTCGGAGCAAATTCCCAGGGTCTTGTATAAGTCGACACGACAACTTCGCCAAGGGTATCCTACGAGCAATCTGTACGACGATCCTCAATAATCTATGCGGCTAGGTGACACTGCTTCTGATCGCGAGACTTGGAACGGTTGTATTCATCTACATATGCTGTATGTGTAGGCTCAGATTCGATTCGATTTGGGGATCAACGGGATAGATTCAACACAAAACGTTGCTTTTCAGTATGTCAAATGTCCAACCCTTTTCCCACCGCTACCCGATATAACATATGAACAACTCCCAACTCCGCCGTACGCGGTCTCCCTTGTCATATTTCTCTTGTCGATCCGATCCCAGGCATCTTTTGCTGCAAGTAGTCGCCTTACCTACCTGCCTACGTGCTATCCGACCTGCATGTTCCTTTCCTGTGTATTCTCTACTCACCGATCAGCATCGCCTGCCAAGTTGCTGAGTCTGTAGTATATGATACGCCCCTTGTAGTAACCCTTTCTTACTTGTTCTATATCGGCGCAATAGTCGTCGTCCTTTTTGCTCACCATGGTGCAACAGTCTTCTCGACCCCTATCCGGGGCTTTTCGGCGTATATTCTCGCATTCCCGTAGTCACTCGAACGCTTCCAAAGAATCCTCTCATCCACCTCAGATGGCTCAGCCCAACCAGAATACCGCTGCAGCCGTAGCCGCACCGCTGACGGGGGCAGGTTCGTCACCGAAAAACGCTATTGAAAGCTACACATACTCATCATTTTATATAGCTAAATTAATTGCCGTCACCGGCTTAGTAGAGAAACTGACTGAAGATCTCAATTCCGTCACCTTACTTCCTCAACGTGAGTTAATTGGTACTCTAGGCCAGATTGATCCATTCTAACTACCATTCCTCAAGAACGAGATGCAGCCTTGGAGCAGCTCAAGATATACGGCAGAGAGCCTCAGAATGCAGACCCTATATTCACTAAGGAGGCAAGTGAAGAGACCTACGATTAGAAGAACTCTAAACTCATAACTCCTAGGGTATCGAGATGCTTACCCGGCATGCCTTCAACAGCCCATCCAGCACTACATCCAGAAATGCTTTGCGAGTCCTTTGCAATGCACTACTCCTAAAGCCAGAAACTCGACAGATGTTTGTCAACCTCGGCTACGAAGCCAAGGTGTGCAATAAACTCAAAAGCGATAATCGCGACGACGAGTTTCTCATTTCTAGGATCCTCTTTCTAACAACGTACGGGACAAACACAAACCTCGTAGGTCTAATCGATAAGCATCACTTAGCAGATTCGATCAACAAGAATCTGGAGCGTCATGCGAAGCACCGGACTGCAGGCTCGGTACCGATAACGGATGTCATGGAAAACATGGCCCTCTCGGAGACGCTGAAGTTGCTCTTCAACGTCACACACTATTGCAAAGACCGAATCTCTTCCTTCACTCCGGCCATACCCCCCGTTATCACCATGTTATGCAAGGGAGTGTTCCAAACCCTTAAACCACTAGATCTACCCATTAGCGCATTAGTCAACGCCCTTCTCAACCTGGAGATCGGTGCCAAAGATGTCCAGGGCTCTCTTTATCCCCATGACGAGCCCAACGTACTGGCAGATCGTCTCATCGACTTATTGGCTCGCTCATCCAAGGTGTACGGTGACGACGGGCTAGAGACCACGGTTACGCCCCTAATAGGAGCGATTCGGGGAGTCCATGAATATGCACCAAAAGACGTAAAGGAATCCATTCGTACGAAGTTGCTTCCGAAAGAGGACGACAGAACCCAAGTGCTTGGACGATCCGGTTCATTGCCGTCATGGCTTCTAAGGAATTCGACCAACCCCTTAACGCCTCAGCTTCGAGAGACGATATCTAACCTATTTTTCGACTTGTCTGATAAGGACGCATCAACGTTTGTCGAAAATGTGGGATACGGCTTTGCGTCGGGGTTCTTATTCAATAAAGGTCTACCAATTCCTCAGAATGCATCCGAGGCCAACGCTCGAGGCACGTCCGATAGGCCGATCAATCCGGTCACGGGCCAGTTTATAGATACGGAAAGGCAGCCCGAGGGTCCCGAGATGACTGAAGAGGAGAGAGAGAGGGAGGCGGAGAGATTATTCGTCTTATTCCAACGGTAAGAACTATCTTCCTTAATCATATGGATATTGCTAATTACTTGGTAGATTGAACGCGAACGGGGTCATATCTGCCGAGAATCCGATGCGGACTGCTGTTCAGGAGGGACGATTCGAAGAGTTGCCCGACGATTACGAGTCTGACTAATCTCTGCGGAAAAGAACCCCTTTAGCAAGACCTTGTTTTCACCAATGAAGAGACAGTTGGGAATAGCGTACGTATGATGATCGGGTGTCTCTTTCCAAGCATAGCAGAGTATAGCATCAAGTTATATACCACCAGAACTGTAGGCATTTACAACTTACCCAACCACGACAATGTCGTAATATAGGGGCAGGAGCAGCTAGACAAATACCCCCTCATATTCATATACCTTAGGTAGCGAATAATTATCAATGTCTTTGCCCTACTTTTGCTTAGATGATAACAAAGTGATGATACAAGACAATAAGTTGCATTGACATCGAAGTTTACGTGTGTAGACAATGAGGGTGTGTGTTGGCTGTAGTTACAATATGGATACTGCAAACCATCCTACGATGGTGATGAAGAAGGGGAGTAGTGTGCACACAGTCCTCGAGATGCTGTCTTGTATTCTACTGACTTCCTCTATCCTAACTCAGTGTGAATACCTTGGGATATGAGCCGCACTCGCTAGGCATGTCCCTTGTAGGTACTTCAACTCGGAAGGCGGCCCGAACCGGGTGGCAAACCTCTCTGGCAGTGAGAACCTGGAGAGGCCCACATGAGGCGGAATGCGGCTCAGATGAGGCGGAAATGCGGCTCTGGTAGTTACTATTTTGGTATCATACCAAAGTATGGTACAACTTCACGTCTCCCTAGGTACCTAGCAACGCCTACGCGACACGCTGCACGAGTGGCAATCACTGCATTCACCGCATTCACACGCGTAGGTACAATCCTCGCAAAAACCTCGCTAACCATCTACACCGCCTAAAACGGCGTAATCAAGGTGGCGTAACCACCTGAGCAACCGCCGGCAGAATCGTTCTACTTAACCCCCCAACGCGTCGGGCATTGTTTTCAATCTTTCTTTTCCTTCCCACCTTTTCTTCACACTTCCTAAAATATCTACCAACAATAAACACACTCATAACTACTCCTACTTCACAACCATTACCTACTTCTCCATCATCTTTGTTCTGCTTAGAGACTACAGCGCAACACCTACGACCTACCCAACTGTCAGGGACTGTGACGCTGCAGGGGAGATAACTGGTGATTCTTTTGCTGCCATTGCCAAGGCATTGCAGGCCGATGAGAACCAGTGAATACTCGCACACAAAGGAGCGATAAATAATCCTCCTCTACAACCCATAATAGATCATCACGATATCCATCATCACACTCATCATGTTCAATCCACACCGTTCTCCCTACTACTATTCTCCCTCCTACTATTCTCCCTCCTACTATTCTCCCTCCTACTATTCTCCCTCCCGCTATTCTCACTACTGCTATCATCCCTACTACCAATATTCCTACTACTATTCTTTCTACTTCTATTCTTCCTTCTACTATTATTACTACTACTATTCTCCCTATTACTATTCTCCGACTGCACGCGTCACGCTGGGGGTTGCGGACCTTGCTCAAGCAGGACGAGTCGTGGAGGAGCGAGCCAGGAAATGAGGAGGGACTCGTTCTGCTTGAGCAAGGTCCGCAACATGAAGCCACCCAGGCACACGACGAAGGACCGGGAAACACCCCTACCTATTACTACTCCCTACTACTATTCTCCCCACCACTATTCTCATCACCATTACTACAACCACGCCTGCCAACAAGGCATGGTGCTGCCGCGGTGGCTGCCTCAGCCGTACGGCCTGCTGGTCGTTCGAGATGTACGTGTTACCCTCGGGCCTATAAACAACCTTATAGAAATACTAACGCATCTTAGTCGAGCCGCAGGTAGAATGTACCGACATTTCTACCGGAGCGCAGAGCGCTAGATTTCAGAAGTATCTTTCGCTTTCACAACCGATCTCCAATCCGGCCACTGGCCCTGGCCCCCGCCCCCGATCACAAGTGCAAGTGGACGTCGGTAGTGTTGGGGTGCCCGCCGCCGAGCGGGACCTCATGGGCCACGCAGTCAACATGCTGCTCTTCATCTCGGCCTCCCGCGTCCCGAGACAGCACGGAAGCCCGTCCCGGCGGACCAACCGGGCGTATACAACTAGTTATCCTAGATATTTGTATGATTCCCTAACCCACCTACCTTAGGTATATTATGGCGTGCATACAAATACTAACATGTTACAGATGTACTCCATCTAGGAGTCACGACACTTCACCGGCAACAATGCCACCACCGGGCATTTCGCCACGATCCCCAGTACGGGGTCGTTCCGTGCGGGGTCGTTCCGTACGGCCTAAAGAAGGGCATCCAGAAGCCCAAAGTTGATCAAGATGAAACTTGGCTACAACGATACGAGATTGATCGTCGATCAATCTATATCGGCAACCTCCGTACCGGGGGTGGGCTCTACCTACTTCGTCAACCCTCGCACGGGGAGTGGGCAACTTGGAGCAAAAGCTCGCGGAGATGGCTGGCGGTGTCGGCGTCGTAGAGAAAGTGCGCATCGTACGGGCAAAGCCAGACTTCGAGGTACAGATACTGACTGGGCAACTTGGAGCAAAAGCTCACGGAGACGGCCGGCGGTGTCGGCGTCGTAGAGAAAGTGCGCATCGTACGGGCAGAGCCAGACTTCGAGGTACAGATACTGACTGGGGGGACCCGGTGTCTTCAGCTAAAGACACGAGGGTCCCTTCGGCTGGGCCTTCCCAGCTAGAAGCTGCACCCCGATCAAGGACGATGGCCGCTGCCTCGCCTGCCTCCCGGCAAGCACATCTTGGAATCCCTCCGTACTCGCGCCGAAGCCTAGACACATGTCGCCCCCCATCGCCACTTTCGCCGCCAATGTCCAAGCTGCCGTGGCCCTGCGCCTGGTCTACACCTACATTAGTGGGGATTTGTGATCTATTAAAAGCCTTGATCAAGCCTTACAGAAAGACTTATAAATATATAAGCCTAGCTTAATTAATTTTCATTAGTTAATAGGCAAATCTTACACAAAACCTAATAAGCCGTGGGCAAGGCCTTACAAGGCTTATAATTCTAGCAAGTTCTTGCAAGGCTTACATAAGGCTTATAAAACTTACACAAGGCTTATAATTTCTAAACAAAGCTTAA
>JAOWAP010004273.1:0-13861 GCA_028565235.1 Hypoxylon lenormandii
CCTGGTAAATAGCGAGTCGTCAACGACAAAGGAATTACTCGGCGTGTCTAGCTTGGGAGTCGCAATTATCACATGAAGACTAGTAAATAATTCATAGGAATATCAATTGAAAGGAACGTGGGTATTTGCCTGCCAAGGTACATGTTACAACAGCCAGAAAGGAAAGTAGGGGTCGAAGGAGAGTAGGTAGGTAGTCCCAATATCATCGGCGTGTTTCGTCAGAATACACCCACCGAATCCGGGCTTCATTTTCCAGTCCCAAAAATTTTCTCATTTTCGTCCTCGAGAAGCGATTTCTCCTTAACGCCTATTCAGCTCTTTCCAGTCATCTCAAATTCGGCTAACCTCCGCCAACCAGCTCATCAGTCCTCACCAGGAAACCCTGAGATGGGAGAACAGTGTAGCCATGCCCGATAGGTCGCCCGTAAACGGAGGGGTATCACAATTAAGCTACATTCTCGGATTTCTTGTCATCGAGGACGATGACGCCCTCCTCGAGATAGGCGGGCGGGGCATCAATCTCCTCGCCACCAGCCATAAGGCCCGATTTCTCATCCTCAACGACTGCCTCGTGGTGGGAAGCCTTGTGGTGTCGTCCGTGTCTGTGAGATCGTCGCGAACCACCCCGGCGGAAAGCCAAGCGCCAGAGGAAGACGACTAGCGTACCAACCATCATGCCGAGACTATAACTGAGTTAGCGCACGGAACGAACAGGTGTGTTTTGTGATGAGGGAAACTTACATGCTAGCGGCGACACCAGCCAAGATACCGACGGCAACGGGGAGAAGGATGTGAGAAGCGATGTTCTTAAAAAGCAGTCCCCAGTTCTTCTGGTGGTTGCCGGGGCGCTGACCGCGGTGCTCACCATCATTGGAAGCGTGGTGAGGTCGGCCGTGGTGACCCTGTCCCTTGACGTGACCGTGGCCCTTAACGCGGGCGGGACGACCACCACAGCCCTTGTGGGCGCGGAGGCTGGCAAGTTTCTGCATAATGACGGCCTTCCACTTGCAGATAAGAGTAGCGCATTCCTCCTGCTTGTCCATGGGGTTTCGCATCTGGGACTCGCTAGTCTCGATCTCGCCAATCATCAACTTTCCGGTGGGAGTCTTGACGAGCTTGATCTGTACGTTGGGAATGCCGTCGATGAAGACGTCGCCGACTTCGATGATGTCGAGCTCGACCATGACGAGCTCCAAGGAATCCTCCTCGCTCTTGGCAACGGGCGTCGTCTGCATGCCGAAGCCAAGGCTCTGGATGTTTTGAGGCTGCGGGCCCTTGAAGTGCGGAAGTCGCTTCGGCTGTCGGTTTACGACGTCAGGACGGACAGCAGCGACGAGGCTGCTTGTGAAAGGGTCGGCGTTGGGATAGAGCTCAAAGTTGTTGAGCAGCAGGCGATCAGCGCCGTCGGAAGACTCGATGCTGAAGTCCAGCTCCAAATGGCTCGGGATGTCGTTCACGATCTTGGGCTCTCCATGGTGAGGGATACGAACGGGGCATCCAGGGCACTTGAGCTTCAGGTTCTGGGCTTCGGCGGTCTTGGGAATATTGACGTCGACCTCGACAGGGACGGGAAGGGTAGAGATGATATCGTTGTCGGAGGTTGACACATCAGGTGGTAGCAACAAGGCGTTGGTAGAAGCCGCCAGGCCAGCGGCGGTAATAATCGAGGTCAACTGCATATTGGGCGTGTTTGTGCGCAGTGGACGCGTAGTTCTTAATGCTTCATAGAAGCGCAGGATAAACGAAATGAGGATTGGTAGTTATTTTGATGAAAGAAAAGGGTTGAGAAAGGAATGGGTGGCGTGTTGATTGAAAGGATGTCTGGACGTTTAACACGGAGCTACCGGACCTTTGGGATGACGACCCTAGTGTAGGTGGTGCAGGTGGCTGTCTCAGCGACTGATCAATAATACAATAATAATAGGACAAAGAGCCAGTCTGGCCAGTGTCAAGGGGGCTTTGCCAGCTGACAAAGTGAAGCGGCACGGGAGAAACGGGTAGATTTCAGGTGATAAAAGCCGGCGCTAAGCCCCTAAAGGGCTCTAGTACACCCGAGCAATCCGAAAGTCAGCGAACGACCTTCAGGTACCCAACCATTTCGCGTCATCCTTAGTCAACTACCATGGTTGATCTGCACTGTGTCGTATCTGCCCAGGTGTCAACCAAGTTCCGCTAACTCACTAACTCCACCCACTAACCCACTAACCCACCAGCCCACCGACACGATGCGATACTCTTTCCATTGTGAACAAGATGCGTTAAGCCAAGCCCATCACTAGAAAGGCGTAAGGCTTAGTTTAGTTGAATAGCCGCCTCTTTCTCTCGATTGTCAACTCTTCTTGGGGTAGAAACTAGGCTGACGGGACAGAATGGCGCCAAAAATGTATACAGTACCAGCTACACTGTCTTCAACTATACATCTAAGCAAGCTAAATATGTACAGTCCAGGACAGTATTACTCTTACGGTACATTCGTTTCCCTGAAACCATTCTGTAAGAGTGAAGTCCTGTAGCTTTCTACTCCCAATACCATGCCATCTGTTCTCACGATGTCCGAAGAGGCTCGACATGTGATGTTTTCATAGCACTGTTTTTTGGTCAAGTGAGGGATGTCGAGAAACTCGACCGTGAGTTCTGCATCTACGTCTAAGCTCTTCCATCATCTCGTCCAAGAGGCTTCTTACAGACGTCGGACGTTGTAGTCACCTTGGTGAAGGGAGACTAGACCAACTCGCCTCGCAAAGCTGCAGAGTAGCCTATCGATTATTGTAGCTTGCGCTTCTAAAGAAGGTAAGGTTTCTAGCCGCTGCAGAATCATTAACCAACTTCCACTATCGAACCTATCCCCACAATGCCCCCGTCTTTCGACTTACTACTTCGCAGTACCTAGGTAGGCATCCAACTATAAGAGAAGAATGTTGGTATGTCTCCAGCTGTCTAGCCGCCTGAAATCATGGAAGCTCAGATACTTGGTCTCGTGTTTTCTCCATGTGCCGCCGGATACGGTATTACTACCACTACCCGCACCGGTTCTAGCTCCTCGTATTAACCCGGACATGGTCGTCATGCCGTTCGGACCGACAATCTTGGCACTTAGCCCGTGGGGATGGAAATATTTCTTGATCAGTTCGAGATACCGACGGCGACGCTTATAAGTCACGGAGGATGCGCGTGGCAAGGGCCATTATCACTCCTAGCACGCCGGCCATCCCCCTGACTACGTCACAAGGAATCAACTCGACTGCGAAGGTAACAGGTTTGAACACGAGAGCTGCTGCGTGTGGCCTGATATGTACGGCGCTGATATCATCTATTGGAATCATGAAATACTCAGGGGCAATTGCATGCTTTGCAAGTTCTAGGTGGTGCCGAAGCCTGATGAGAAGGACCCGGACCCTTTGGTGGCCACCCTCAACGAGGGCACCCTTGATTCGAGTGCTTTTGGGAGGTGTCTGAAGCAAGCTTGGAAGAGTCACTAGAAGGACAGGGACTTCAAGTAGGATAGGGCGGAAAAGAAGATTGGGTCACTCGACCGGGCCTTGATCTGGGAGTGGGAGGCTACAGAGGCCGAGAAGGGGAGAGGAGGGATAAGAAGAGGAACTCGCACTAACAAATCGTACGTATCAACAAAGTTTACCACCGCTCCTTCAACTTACTCCTGGGATAATCATCAGGAAGTTTATGTAAAAGGGTGGAAGAAGGTGAGCTTTGCCCCTTTTCTTGAGTGATTTTGTGATAACGAGAACGCATTCTTCAGCCTGGATCATCGAGAACAATTTCTAGATGAAACCTTGGCTAACTAACAGAGCCAAGGTATCATATATATATATTTACACAAAACACTCTCGGGTTCCATGGCTTTTCCCTAGAGATATTAGGCCACTGTACTGTCTTGTCATCAAGCCCCTTTTTCATTTGGAGTGGTTGCTGCATGCCCAAGTATTACGACACAGGGCATGATGATATCCACAGCACAGGAGAAATGGAAATAAACCTCGCACCGGCTTCTTATGATACAGCATTTTCCGTAATCGACATTCTAGTTACGGATGTATATCCGGTCTATGCTATTCGCGTATGATGTGCTTTGAGTTAAGTACTCATGTAAGTCATCTCTCTATTCTCATAGTCCGGGCTTGTTCCTTAACAATAGCAAAACGCTCAAAAATATGGTATAGACGGCTCTATTATTGATGTGGTGTATCACTTATTTTCGTGTTGACTGGAACTGGCTGAAACGAAGTGAATAGTCTACCACATACCTAAGGTATGCTGAGAGATGAAGTAGCATACCTGTGAAGCAATATTGAAAAGGGGACTGCCAGATTCTAGGTATTTTGATATGTCATAACTTCTTAATAGAAAACCTGATTTAATTCCATCCCTTATGCTTGCATTGTTTCCCTTACTTCCGCAATATCTTGCGTGGGCTTTCTACCTGTACATCCTCATTACCTCACTCAAGGCATCCCGACTTGGGTGATTTCTACTTCAATATCCACTTCAATATACAATTCGTGGAATACATATTCCCTTCTGCGAGCGACGGCACAACCTGGATTTCAAGCCTATTAAGTTGAAAAGGTCACTATATTAGGCCTCGAGGCGAGTCTAATTCAGCCCTATATATTGGAGATATACTGGCGAGTTGTAGTTTTTAATAATAGTGACCTCGGGAGCATGGCAGTCTGTCGCACGACATCTCGCTTCTCGGCAAGGCGGGAGAAGTTTGAACCGGCGGGCTGCGAGTGGATTCCCCCCCGGGCGCCCTCGTCGCAACCATTAAAAAAATTGGCTATTAACCTGAAACTAGCCCCATCGCTTCGGGAGCATCCTCTGCAAGATGAATGGCTTGCAGGAGCGGCGGCAGAAAGCTTACGTATGACGTGAGCCGCGACCAATTATTTTATTTCGAGATACGTTGAAAGAAGAAAAAGGAGTCGCATAGGCAGATCGCCCTCGATCATGCTTTTTCGTCATCTGCGAGGATCGACCTCGAAAAAGTTGTGATCGATTCTTTTCCCAACTCGTTCAGACGAAATAAGTGGAGGAACAAGCGCATCTGGAGTTGCGCGCGCGAAACAGTACTGGAACGAATAACCAATGGGCGGTCTCTTAGCCCTCTGGACGAGCTGGTTTGACGATCACCCTCACACTTAATACTACCTGGGTAAACGAATGAAGTACTTTGTATCGCATCGTCGTTCGACTACCCAGGTACCTACTCTACTAGTATAAGCTGCGGTTTCGTGCTGCGGTGTCGTGGATAAAAACGTTTGCATCGTGGAACACCTTCAAGGCCGAATCTTGCCGAGCGAGTAGCGGATAATACCTCCTAGCGGACCGCTTCTAGAGGGTCTAAATTTACCAGCAGCACGGAAAGGGCTAAATTATCCGGACCGTCTGTATCACCTCGCTTTCCTTTATTCGTCGTTATGGCCCGATGCCAATTCTATACCTGTTTGCCATCTGGCTCGGCCTCCAATTTCATCTCTTTCTGACAATACTGGATACGCTGTCGCGGCCAGCAATTTGGATCGCAAACGAATCTTATGATGACGACTTGAGCGGCGGCTTGTGCGACTCTTTCAAGATGAAAGGGGAGTGGCTGGTACCACCACTTTACAAAGTACCATACTGTCGAACCTCTCCCACCAACAGCGCCGTGTTCTATTCAGCTCGTACCACGTACTACGTACGTTTATACTCTTCTTAACTCTGTTTGCTCTCATGACCAAGTCTTCATGTGTCCAATATTGCACGGCCCCTCTTGTCAGATCTATTTCGTTATCCCATCTTCGTCCCGAATCGACAAGTTGCGCGGGTCTCAACTATGGTACAGCGCTAGTGTTTCTAATTGGTGAGGCCATCTATCTCGTCCGTTGATTCGCTGGACATCTTAGTCAAAGGGGGCAGGGGTTCTAGACAAGCCTGACAAGCGTGTAGGGGTCTAGGAGCTAGGGAGCCAGAAGCTCGCTTCCCGTCGACTCGTTGGGATTCTCATTGCTAAAATGATTCCTACCTACATGCCTATTGCTTGTGGTTTAATGGATAATATCCAAGCTGCGAGTAGTTACTGGCCAAATGCAACCCGTTACAATATCGTGGGTCTTGGCTCATGGCTCATGGCTTACTATGTACCAAGTACGCATTTCCATCGGCGACAGACAGGTGGTTCGATTCGTGTCTAGATGTCTAGGTGTTCAGGTGTCTATCAAAGATACCTCTCGCATGTTGTACGTTGGTGTGAGTTGACTTGTCGAGTAGGGATCTGGAATGAAATACACAGATTTGGATTGTCATTACTAGGATGCCCATGATTATTCATGGGTTCATCATGGGTTCATGGGGTCGGAGTCTCGTCAAAGATGTAATGCACTGACTGTTCGGTACCATTTTGAAGTCTTTCCAGGCCAAGCCCGGTCCCCCTTTCCCCATAAATTTCTATAGACGACATGGAGCTAATGCCAGGTACGAATTGATCTCCGAAGTGCATCAAATCCGTGGGTCGCGATTGACGGGCCTTCTCTGCTGTTTCCTTTCACTCCCGCCTCCCGTCTCTCGCCTCTTGACTCTTGTCTTTTCACTTGCGAACTTGCGAACCGTGTGGTGTTTGTTGTTATTCTTTCCTTCCAAGTCCTGTTTCCCGTTGCGCAGGTGTCTGCTCGGATCTCCAGTCTCGACTGTGCGGTGGTTTGATATTTGATAATTTTACCGACTTCAACCTTTCCCGTCAACTCCACGATATCCCACGTAAAACGACCCAGTGTCGTCAGGTCTCACAACGCTGCGACTGTCGTAGAGTCATCTCTTTACCGCTCTTTTGCAACTTCATTTTCTCTACTCTCGTTTTTTCTTTTCCTGCAGGATACCCAATCCTGTCTTGATGACAATAGGTTACCTGCGCACCGTTCGTTCTCCCCAGATTACCGGTCTTACTATCGCCTTATAAACACGCTACCGTCCGGTCTTTGCAAAGCAGCCCATCTGACAAGCGCAAACGGCTAGCCATTTGCCTGATTTTCTCTTGATCGCCATTCTCCAGACACCCTACTGGTACAGATACCTTGGGCCTCGCTGCTGTCTTCTCGTCATACCGACCCTGTTCCGTCCGCGCATCTGAAACGCGAACAGTATCCAAGACTCCCAAGGTCGCATCATCTGGTTGGCTCTACCACCCCACACCCGCCTAGCAAGGAGCCCACGCAGTGCGACGAGTGCGGCAGCTTCGTCATTGTGTCCAGCAAATCCTCCGGCAAATATACCGTGTCGAGCCGTGTCTCTACCTAGGTAATTCTTGGCCTTCTTTGGAAAGACTAGACTTCGGAGGCAGCCGCAGGAATCCGTTCGTTTGGATACTATCCATCTTGGGGGTTGTTCTTCAGTCTGGCACTAGTCTACTCGTTATCGAACAGACCAGACCCCCAGTTGATTCGGATCGGTACAAGGAAGGGCCAGTACCTCCCGAAACGTCAAGCGTACGTGATTTTCCTACTCCGTACCATTACCCTTTGACCACCCTGTCGAAGTATTCCTCTCCGGCTATTACTGCTGTTGCTGTTGCTGGTCGACCGCACTGAATTCGGCTTGGTCGGTTCTTGGCTAGAACTTGTGATGTCCTCTTGGTTCTGATGTGAGGGAGGGTCGCATCTCAAACTCGAATGTCATTCTCCGATCTTGATTATCCATGAAGTCGCGTGTGTTTCTTACTGCCACTACATTCATTCAACTTCAACTTCATTTTCGCTTCTGTTCTGTGTAGGCTAACTGGATTGCCTTTTTAGTTCCGTACAACCATCCTTATTACTTCAAGGTGACTGGGTTGCTTTTTTAATTATATACTCCCGTCGGCTTAGCTCCGTGGGAATTTCCATTCTTACCCTTCGTTTTTGTCGAAGCTAGCATCAGGATTGCGTTTGGTTGTCTTCGCCGTGTTCTGGATAGTGTGGAGGCGGCTTGGTTGCACAACTGTCCACCGAGCTGATCCAATTCTTCGTTTGTGATACCGTCGGTTCATTTACATCGAAGTCAATCCTCGTGTCACCTAAGCGAACACGAGGTCAGATAGTTCCCGACACTGTTTTCGTTTGAATTCTCTTGGTCCACCTGCCGGCAGGCCCTCGGTTAGCGGCATCGTATCCACGCGGACACGCGGACTGGAAGGGTTTGGGCCGAGACCTGCGTATGCCGTTGATATAGTTGGTGAAGGCGGCGAAGGAATTGGGTAGAAAGAAGTGGACGAGTGGAATGCTAAGATCTGGTCTGGGTACAACGCCTCCCAGAGTTTTTATTTAAATGAGTCAGTATCAAAATGGAAGAAATACCGGCCAACCACCCGGCTTGGGGGGATCCGTTAGAAGAGCGAGGGAACAAGCTGAATCAGGAGGACAAAGGGGGGTCATATCGCCATTTCCAGAACCTCCATCAGTAACTCGGCGACCTCAGGCACCATTGGGATTGCAGAGTAGGGACGGGCAGATTAACATGGCGATATCGAAACCGACACCAATGGCTCAGTGGCCACTCGCTGGACCCCTCTCGACGCCATCATCTACCGACGCAGAACCGTATCGTCCACCTCCCGGAAGATCGCAGCCGCCTCAGCGCCCCCCACGACCGAGTAGGGTACCGTCAATGCTAGATGCTTCTCGCATCCAGGAACACACTCCAGTTTTTCAATACACACCTCAAAATGCCAGGGAATCAGAGATGTCGGCCCCCGAGACCATACAAAGCACGTCTTCAAGACAATCAACTAACTCATCAGTTGGATCAATCCCGGACTTTCCATTGCCAGTAGCCGCGCCTCCTTTGCCGCCGCCGTCAAGGAGGAGTGTGAATCTGGGACCCCCGCCATCTTCGCGACGCGGAGCCTCATCATTTTATTCGACCACGTCATATGTCTCACCGATACCTGAAGAAAGCCCCAGAACGCGATCACACACGTCTTATGCGTCTAGCGCTGCGATACCAGACAGTTTCGGCAACATGTCACCGGGGATGTCGCCAGGGATGTCGCCAGGATATAGTCCAAGCGGAACCTACCTTGATGATACGATAGCAGAGGAGTCCGTCTTCAGTGACGATGCAGATGAAAGCCGTCTGGTTAGAAGCGCAAGCATTGGAAAGAGAGGAAGACCGGCTCTAGTAACTACAGGGAGTTCCGAAAGGAGAGATTCGATGCCTCGGCCGGGACCAAGGCCCGTCCAAGATGGACCGTTTCGAGAAGGTACTGGATATCTGGATGCTTCTTCAAGTTCATCAGGAAACGCCTCAAGAGAAGCTGTCGGGGCTGCTTTAACTGCAGATAACATGTTGAACGCGGTCGAGAATGCGAGCGCCATGGATCCTTCGTCGATACGGAAAGCCACTCCCTCGCCGAGGCCATTCAACAGGCTTTCTGCCATTCGAAGACCGCCACGCCTGGATATAGACGCAGTGAGAGCAGCTGAAGCTAGGGGAAGCTTGACGAGTCTGCCAGATTTAATCCGGCGGGCCACCCGACTGGCAAGTTTGATGGATAGGGGTCGTAGACCGGGGAGTCGCTTTGACGACCTTGATTTCCCAGAGGAGGTCTACGCTGCGGATCCTGAGAAGGACCCCTCTTGTTCGTTTTATCATTCGTCCCCTTATGACTGATGTGCTAATGGTTTTGTAGACGACGCGAGACATCAATCTGGTCTTTCCGACATGTTAGCAGCCTTCCCGCCTCCGGCAAGTCGAAACGGTGTGCGACAGAGCAGAGTCTCAACCACGTGGCCATTAGGACGAAGATCTTTCCGTGGACCTCCGATAGAAACAGAACGAGGTACCGAAGATGGGGAGTCAAGAGAGGGAAAAAAGGAGCGCCGTTGCTGCGGACTGCCTATATGGTCATTTTTCGTATTGCTCATCATCTTGATTTTCATTATAGCCGCCGCGATCGTGGTGCCCGTCAAATTCCTCGTCATCGACAAGTCAAGCGCGAAGAACGCAGCACAGCCAGCCATCTCGGAATGCGAGGCGCAACTGAATTGTGCCAACGGCGGTACAAATGTCGTCCTGGGGGGTGTCTGCTCATGTATCTGTTCGAACGGATTCACCGGCGTGGACTGCACAATTCCCACCTCGCAGGGCTGCACTACGACGTCAATCAGCACAGCAGACACCAATATCAATAATGTTACCATAGGCCAAGCGATACCTCGACTGATAAAAGACGCGCAGGCCAACTTCTCTATCCCTCTCGTCGCTACGATTATACAGTCGAAATTCAACAAGGAGAACCTCTCTTGCAACACAGAAAATGCTCTGGTCACTTTCGACGGACAGTTTCTCCGAACGCAGGACGCACTAGCCGAGGTGTCCGACAATATTTCGGATGCGGACCTCGTACAGGCTGCTGTGGCTGCAGCTGATATCCCGATCACCCTTAGCGTGGCGCCGGATATCGACATAACTTTGACAGTTGCGAATCCGGAAGGGACTGGTGGATTTTCTGGGACTTTCGTAATCACTACGTTGAGTTCACCAACCACATTCTCTGGCTCTACGATATTTGCCACGACTATCACGGCCAGCAACTCTAAGCGATCGTCACCAACTGCCTATCCGACGACAGACTTGACAACATCATCCACACCAATGACCACTCCGAGTCCTACGAGTAGTATAAGTACGACTACGACTGCGGGCACGAGCACTAGTGCGGCGGCGACGCCAACGTCGACTTTCGCCGTAACCGAAGAAGTTGTGGACTTTGCCCGTGTGGCGGTCCTGTTTATCTTCCAGCAGGAGACAATATCCGACGCCTCAACCGCGCAGACATCCATTCAACAATTCTTTAGCAATGTGGAAGTCGGGCAGAATTCGTCGTCCGGTGTAACAAAAGAACAAGCAATGAATGTTACTATAGGAGGAGCGAACACTATCGATCTCGTAAATCTATTCGTCGACATAGGCACCGGACAAAAGGTTGGCGGTCGCCCTGGCTAAAAGTCCTCCTTTTCCAGCCCAACTCTACATAATATCTACACCTCGAACATTGTTCCAAGCAACTTCGCAGCAAATGCCTATCTTGTTTGGTATGAGCAACACGAGCAAGCAAGCTTGCAGTACGATATGTGCCCCAGGAGGTCATGAGCTCCGAAACAGATGATACATTCTATTATTTCTTTTTTAGCAACTGGAGAAAGACCTGACAAGGGATCGAGCTTCTTGTACAAAATATTTTTATTCGGTTCTCTTTTTTTTCTCACGCATGAACAGCAGCAGTACGGAAGAGACACACCACTTGCATGTATACCTGGAATGACGTTATAGCGCCGGCGTAAAGATAAGGGGGGAAAGGGGAAAACGCGTAGATAGCTCGAGCAATCTTTCGAGACAATGTCTAATAGAACTCTTTTTTAACCAAGCAAAGAAACAGATGGTCGGTCCGAGGGATTTTTCGGGATTAACTGCACCTTTTAACGACGAGGTTGGTCCCCTTCTGCCCGTCCCCCCGGTGCTTGTTCTCCGGTTCGAAACACAGTGTGATGTCGAGGTTCAAGAAGCAAGTGAGAGAGAGAAACTAGATCGTATGTGCAACTCGTCTACGTAGCTAGCTGCATATACCGAAGCTAGGTAGTCAGCTCTGCCGCGCAAGTGTTGTGGGTTTTTATTGACTCCACAGCAGGTGTTCAGATACGAAAAGACCCAGAATGCGGACGCCGTCACTTTTCGTAAGTTACATATATGTATGCATTATGCAGGTACGGTACCAGCATCTTTGTTGGCCAGAATATGATGTGGGACATGTCAGTTTTTATTAAAATATGTAAATAAAAATCGCGGGATGCATGAAGAAGGCTAAAGCCTCGTTGTTCCCGTTTTTTTAATCCCCTTTCCTGTACGGGCATCTTATGGAGAATGACGCAGATACTGTAGGTACATATGTAGTAGATACGAGCCCCGTACATCTAGGAATCTAGGAAGCACACATGGGCAGCCTAAAAAAGGTGTGATCGGGATCTCGAATCGTGCATTTCTATTTGAAAAGGGGGGGCGGAGGTTGGGCTTTTTCAGCCATTATATTTTAATTTGCTCGTGTCTTTTTCGTGGATGGCGAAGAGGAAGAGAAAGAAGAGAACGAAACCCCCATGTTCCACAATTCCACCATCACCACACCCCCAGACCCTCCAGCTCGACGCGCTGGAACGGGGGTAGATCCTGCGGGAATTTGCTGGGTCGTATGTAAGGTACCGTACTGTGCATGCATAGTAATACTGGATATCTGGAGGGGGTCGTCTACATAATGATGCGTGTATATATATGTATATGATATATGTATATGTCTCGCGTACCTAACATATATATGTTTGCGTTATACATATCAATCAATATATGCAGTCTGCAGGTACCGATGCAATTACTACGTATCAAAGTCTTGTATGGCCCAATCAGTCTTGTATGACCTACAAACACGATTCGGAGAGCTCATTTCGTATCTATGTGAGAGGCTATGCGATAGGTGACGGACGGTCTTTAAGACAAGGATATAATTTAGTAACTGCAGTTTGTGTAATGAAAGGGAAATCGGGGGGCCTCTGCTTATGAAAGGCATACGAGGCTTATTACGAGACAGCGCCGAGACCCAATCGGGGAGCTCCAGTCGGTGTGAAGAGAGAGGGAGATATCGTAAAAACTTGGATAGAAAGAGGGCTGAAAAGAAGATGCGGTGTGGGCGGGTCCGGACTACTGGGAATTTAAGGAGCCGATAGGGCGATAGGGCGGGCTTCTTTTTGCTAGGCTATCCAAGCAAAAGCCAGGGCCGTCAGGCTCGCACGCTCGGCCGTGCAAAACGCTCAGGCTCTTACGAATTACGGTGGCAGAAACGCGGCTGGTTCTAGGTCCTAGCAAGCCCTGGCAGGCCTGGCTGGTATGTCGCGGCGGGAGATGCAGGGGCATGGCGTGGTGGACCGGGTGGTAGCGTGGGCTGAGAAGGAAGAAAGAAAAAAATTGTAGATGGGATCGACAACTGCCGACCTGCCGGGGTATCTATTTGGATTGCCAGGCAGATCAGCGTCACAGGAAACGGCTCAGCTGCACTAACAACACCGGGAAATACTTCTATTTATTTACATTTATTCTATGTCGAAATCAAACTAGTAAAGAAAGCTATACTATAATTTCATATCTATGCTTCTTCTCACTATATTCCATTTGAGATTTGAGCTCGAATTGATCAAATTATAATAATACGAAGTTAGTGTGCTGTTAGTGAGCGAGCCATTTCCTATGACGCCGATCTGCCAGGCAGGCCTACGATACTTGCTTGACTGCCCTGACTGCCATGCTTTTACTGTACCGTGCGCAGTATTGATGATGTGAGAAGCGTACATGATGTATGATGTATGTAGGTAGCGTGGGGACGTGTAGAGGGGCAGGGGGCCCGAGGGCTTTTGAAGGATGGAGGATGCCGCGAGGGAAACCTCACCGTTCCTTTTGCGTTGCCTTGCCTTTTTTTCCTTTTTTTTTACGATCCGCTTTCTAGCCCCCCTGTGCCTTGCATGAACGGAGTTGGCGGTCTCTCTCGGGGGCCACCCGCTTAGGACTCACAAAGTTCCCATTGGGTTTTTTATATACCTGCGTCTTCCCGATGCTTTGGTAACAGGAAAGAAAAAAGTGAGAGCTGAGGGGATTTTATGAGAGGAGAGATGTGAGAGACTTTCTATCATTTATCCAATCCAAAGCTAGCCGCCAACCAAGTTGCCATTCCATTCCTTCTTTTCGATAAAAAAAACATGATTATGATTATGATATAATGATGAATATGGTCATATTGTCCTTCGTTTGAATAACTACGATTTACTACGAGTATACGCTACTTTACGCCCGCTTG
>JAOWAP010004293.1:0-13845 GCA_028565235.1 Hypoxylon lenormandii
GGCGCACCTTGACGGTGTCGAAGGGGTGGCCGGCTATCTCACATGGTTAGACTACATTCGCTTTATGATGTATATATGTAGGAGATAGAAAATGAAAAATAAAAATACAGGGAAGCATGTGAGAGCTTACCCGTCAGCTTGGCGATGCCGGAGAAGACGCCAGCCACGAAACCCTTGTAGTTCTTGCTGGCCTCTGCCGGCTTCTGCTTCTGGTCGGCCGCCATTTTGTGCTTATGAGCCTCAGGTACTTATATAATATACCGGCTACATTAGGGTCTGAAGCAGAAGGTTAAAAAAAGAGTTTCGGCGTATACGAATAGCGGTGACGTTTAGCTTGAATTAATTTTCCGCGGATATGTAAGCTACGTCAAGCTAGCTGAAGCTCCCGGCTCCGACTCCAGTTAAAACCGAGATCGGCGCGCGAGTGCTCGGTCCGTGCCGTCTTTATGATTCATTCCCGAACATACGGCTCTCATAGTCCATTCTCAAATCAAAATCAAAATAATCATAGGTAACAGATAACCGTCAAGATTTTATTGGGCGGTAAGATAGACCTTGACCGAGTCAAATTACCACCTGGTAATCCAACCTGTCCCAGTGGATGATCTCGACCCCCAAATAAGCCGCATCGTGGTCTCTCAAGAACATGATCATATCCTTGCACGAACGCCCCCAAAGCTCTTCATCTGCCGCACTGTACTCTCGATCATCTTCATCCCATGCTATCACCATGATAGTCGGCACCAAAGATTTATCAGAGCCCTCCATTCGACGATTCGCGTTCTCGAACTTAATAGACCATTTCTTGCGTATCTCCGCGTTTAACCCGAGGAATCTGTCTCTTGCTTTCAATCCTTTAATAAGAGCCTCGAGGTCGCTGCTCAAATGCCGCTCGCCGTCCTGCGGGCTCCATGGCTCGAGATTCGGGAAGCAGACTCGCTTCTGCTCAGGATGAGTATACGGCGTGACTTCAGTATTGACCCACGTCTCACGTCGATTTTCAGGAGTTGTGTTATTTAAACCGAGAGGAAAAGTTCTCGCTTTGTCGAGTATTGGTATGAGCGATCTCGTAGTAGACATCAAGTCCGATTGTATGACTTATTTATTGAGTTCAATGCGCAAATAACATTCAGGTGTCGAGGGCGGTAAGCATAATTTGAGGGGAATTCCAGCCTTCAGGTCGATTCTTCTGGCATAGCCTACCTATAGCTGTGCTTACACTGATACGACCGGAAATAGTCGCAATTGTATTACCTACCTAGGTTACCAATGAGGTAGATAGGTAACACACTTATTCAAAGGACTACAATACAATGTCAACAAAGGGGGTTCTTTCTTCCCTCTATCACGCATTCGATGTAAAGCACTTTAGTTAATTCCTTTATATTTAATTATTTCAAGGTTTCATGAAAATAACACCCGCAGATCATGGAATAGCGAGCAAGGCGTTCTTGTTATCAAATGGTATATCACTCTTCTTAATACTAGCGACCTGGGAGTTATTCATAGATACCTACTTAATGAAACCATACCTGTATTTATCTAAGTCAATATTGTATATGGACTTTTCTGAGGAGGTTGAATACGACAAGTTTATGGTAGTGTTGAAGAGATTAAGCTCAACTTTTACCAACATGGTGGTGGTCAATTCGTACACTCAGACGGTCGGGAAGATAGGAAGGTAAGAATATAGCAATGAAGTAGTTTTCATAGACACAGCAACTAGAGAGGGCTTTTAGGTAAATGGCCTTCACCTGTATCGCCCAAGTGCTTTTCACCCCGAAACATTGGAAACTCAAGCGATTCGAGCCAAAGTATCAAGCTACCTTAGTCACAGAATATAGGATTCGGTGCTAACTAATTATGAGTCGAGGAGTAGTACATTTACGATAAAAAGTCTTAGTCCCTAACATCGCCGACCTCCTACGCCGCCTTGGCCTATTAAGCATACTCATCTTCTCATGTTAATCTATATCGTACGATAGTCGAGACTCGTAGTTCTATTTTTATAATTCATGTTCATTTGGTTTACCATAGAAATCAAGAGGGTGAATATTGAGGTATGACAAGACTAGACAGTCTCAATATGAAAACTTAAGTTAGTTCTTTAGGAATCCTGCGCTGCAGATCTGCTTAAGAATCCGAGAATTAAAATTACAATCCTATTTCATGGGCACGGATATACATAGTAGAGCCTAGGTTCGCTTAATGAGCGCTGTGCCGTAACCTGCTAGAGTCCAATTGGTCACTCCCTCTGGGACACAATCCTTTGATCGGCAACTTTGCTGGCCGGGAGCACGATCCTTACATGTCTCTACCGCTTAACTCCTATAGAAGAAATTACGGTAAATACTATTTAACACGATATAATATACCTAGGAGGTAGGTGTATATAATAAGCCTTGTTCACCCAACTTTTCAGAAGTTTGAGCCATCCATCGTTGACAATCGTCTCTTAACCTCCAACTTATCACTTTCTGCCCTAGCAACAAGATGAAGCTATTCGCTATTCTATGCCTCACCACTTCCCTCGTGGCTAACGCCGCAGCATACGAATGCCACCCGCGCGATCTTAACTTTTGCTACAGCGGAGTAAGCGTCTGGAAATGTGCCAGTGGAGGAGTGAGTTTTTCTAAATGACCGCTTCACTAACGAACGGGATTAACTTTACTAACTCTGTCTTACAGGAATGTCATAGTGGTTGCGAAGTCTTTACTGACCCCGGTGGTTCCAGCGTAAGTCCATGTTTCCCCATAATAGGTATCTAGCCTACATCTACCTAGAACCGAAACTAATACTTGCTCATTGCTCATAGGCCTCTTGCTGGTAAATCTTATAGGTACGGACTTATGAGAGGAAAGGGGATCTTTAAAGAGAATTGAATCTTATTGCTAGTATTGGCTATGTACTTGTAGTAGGGGTATCGATCTTGGACGATCATCTATCACCGCTATGAGCTCTGACTATGCAGTGAAGAGGAACTTGGTAAAAATAGCAATCTAAGGCCTTTAATGTCCAAAAATTGATCGACGCAGGGATCGAACCTGCGACCTTCTGTGTCCTCACAATACACCATACGATGTAGTTGTAAGACAGACGTGATAACCACTACACCAGTCGACCACGCAATACAATTGTATCCACCATGAAGAAATGATTGGTGCTATAGAAATACTTGGCTTCTAACGTCTGAATCCTAGAGTCATTCTTCTTCTTGATTGGTGGCAGGCTGGTTTGACCATCTAGCGCCGAATATCCGGCATCGTCCGAACCGCGGATTGCGGAGCCTTCATTCTATTTTTCTTATATATATCTCGCAGACCTAACCCTAAGACGCACATTTGCTATCCGAGCCGACCTTTAAGCGTCGGCAAAATGAAATCCCTGGACTCCGCCCTATGAACTAGAACATGTATCTTGAACTCGTATAAAGACGGAGGCAACACAAAAAGTAAATAGTGACCCTCCTCGGGCTCGAACCGAGAATCTCCTGATAACTTTTCAAGTATGTTTATAAGCATACTCGGTCGTAGTCAGACGCCTTACCATTGGGCCAAAGGGCCATTGATATTATTCGTTGAAACAAGACCTAGCTAAGGTAGTATATCTAGTCAGGTAGCAATGGTGGGTCCCGTCTGAATGGTATGTAAAATTTACTTGTGGAGAACTCTGGTGCATGACAAGTCTCTCGCCTTCGACACTACACAAGATCACTAAGGGGCATTTCCACCCATTGCCCCGAGCTAGGAGAGTTTGACTTCAGTGTCGGGCTCGCTGGGCCCCACTGCGTGTAATAGGCGATTAAACCTGGTTCGATGATCAGTGAATACCTACCTAGAAATAAGAAAAGGATATCAGGGGCTTCATTATCGACACGTACTATATATCAATGACCAGATAGGTCGCCGTGAAGGAAGTGCTGAGAGTAGGAAATGGAGCGCCATACCAATCATCGCAACCATTGATACAGTCAAATGAGTCTTCAAGGATACAGAAGCTGTACAAGCACTTAGCGGGAAATTCCACGGAAGAAATAGCCACATCATGGTTTGTTAGCCTATGACGATGGGAATAATGATTGTTGCCTCACTCACAACGTTATGGCCATCGTAGGTGACTAATGAGGCTTTTAGTGAATTTCATATAACACATTTTTTAACACAATAAAGCAAGTTTACACTTGAAACGTCTTATTCAAAATCCTCTCCGGCTGCTTTCTCGATGCATGCCGGTTTCTTCAGACCGGAACAGTCCCAGGTGATTACGAAGACGATTGAACGGTAACTATGTGCCCTATCGACTGGTCCGGCCTTGAGGCCGAGGATGTTGTCCAATTAAACAAAGAAGGGCAGACTACGCTCACGACGCTTCCCGTAGTAGTGGAATTCAAGAACCATATTACGACTGCGATCCGCAACCACTTGAGCCCCTGCGACGGACTCGAAGTACCTATCGAAATCGATGAAGCAAGGGACATACCTCACAAGATTTTCTGGGCCAGAATCGATCCAGAAGAAGTCATCCCACGATTTACAGAGGAGTGGGATGTAGCCCAGCGGCGGATGGGATCGCCCATCATGTGGATATACTTTCCTAAACTTCGCCTCTCCGAAGGTATCCCCAAAGGAGATGACTTGCGCCCAGTCAAAGAAGCAATACAACAAGTGATTAATGAGTACGCAAAAATATACGACGAAGGCAACGAATCCTATCCACCAAGAACCGGTTTAGACCCTAGGCTATACATCATATACCTCTGGCAGTTCAACCTCGCCGTCGGACCTCAAGTTGTTCGTGCTTTGGTACCCCCTCCGTGTGTAGCGACATACAATTCAGAACTACCCCCTGAAGATCGACGAGACGTTCTCTTCACAGTCTTACATCTGGATGATGAGAATGACCCGAGCAGAAGGGTGGGAAGAAGACTGGACTAGGTGGGCGTTGAGAGACTACGGTGAAGATAGTTACCGGCGTGTCATGAAGCTAAGGGAGGAGATAAATGACATGGTGAAAATAATTATGAACGCCCAAGTACCTGGTACTGATATTCTCTATGAATATTAGTGGTAGCTAATAGTTATACCGCCATCAACGAGAAAGGGGCACCCGGTGACAAAGCTCGACCTCGGGCTGCAGAGAAAAGCGATCGCATCGGCTATTTCTTCTGGTCTGCCTAGACGTCCCATTGGACCCGTCGGTGCCACCATACCAGGATTGTCAAGGACGAGTTGTGTTACCATGCCGGTATCGATATAAGCTGGACAGACGCAATTAACTCGAATGCCATGCTTTGCGCTGTCGAGGGCTAGAGAGGGGGTTAGCAAATAAAATTCAATCTTCACCACTTCTGTTACGAGAACAATTCCTACCGGCGCTCTTCGTTAGCCCAAGCACCGCGTGTTTGGATGTCGTATACTGCATCCCGCCGTGCTCCACTGAGCACGACAGGATTGATCCCAGGGTGACCACAGCCCCTCGGGTAGTGCCCCTATCCGGCGACTCGGCAAAATTGGGTCTAGGTTCCTGAGATCGCATGATGGCCAACACAGCGCGAAGTACAAAGTACGTGCCATTGACATTGATGTTTTGTAGACGGATGAACTCGGCCACGTCGGAATCCGCAATCTCGATTAAACGTTTTGCAGCAGCCTTGAAAGTAATAGCAAATTAGTCATTAATAACAACCGAAGATAGTACCTAAGAATTCCTTGACCTACACCAGCACACACTACGCAGTAGTCAATGCGCCCAAAGGAATGAACCATCTGCTTCAAAGCAGATTTCACGGATTCTTCGGAGGTGATGTCGACGTGAACCGCTTCAGCGCAGAAGTCGGGGTTTGTTGCTGCAGCCTTGGTTTCAGTAGCGACGTCCTGCGCGGATCCGAGATTGATGTCTGCTACCAAAATCCCCCGAGCGCCCGCCTTCGCGAAGGCTAGACAAGTAGCCCGCCCGATGCCAGCACCTGAATGCTCGAGTAAGCCGATGCCATTTACACACGCAATGGGGTGGCCTAGAAGATAACATACCCCCACCGAAGACTACCAAATTTCCATTAATGTCCATAGTTCAGATAGCTGGCTGCGAGCTGTTGAAAGACGAGAGAAAGGATGGTTCCAGCGATTGGTAATATAAGGAGTGTCGACTCCTCATATACCTGCCGCGGAGCACGGTATGCACGTCGACATGCACGAATAGCTACTAGCCATGGTTCCGTATATGTTGGCGAGCCCCATTTCTTAACCCCTATTCCCGGATTTGTTTGGTTCATACCGTGACACCCCAACTGCAGATATACCCCGCGAGTCGTTTCGAAGATAGCCAAGCTCTCAGAACCAATGTAAAGTCTTTGGATGGACATTATGTCTCATGCAGCAGTTGGAGTCTACGGCGCCGATAAGAAAGTCATATCCCAAATCACTTGACAGAACGGTGTAGATTAAGGTATTATTATATAGATTAGTGTGTAGCGAAATTTATAACTGCTTGCCATGCTCTATTAGGTACTCGGCGCTCATACCCTCAGAAATCAGTAAACTTGGTGGTGGTTAACGTATCTCAACCAACGACCTCTTGCTTAGATCCTGAGCAAGTATGAGTATTTGATTTTCCTGTCTTGCAGGATGTTTCACTGGTTCTAGCCTGTTGTCTGAGGGGAGGGTCAAATTTATGAAGAATTCAATGGCCACTATTAGAATTGTCTGCACAACTGAAGGCCGAGCCTATGAGTCCGGTCGCATAGGCATCCCTAATTGTAAGAACCGTCGAGTACCTAAAGCATCAAGTCAATACTTATCATACCTCGGTACTTCAGGGGATGTCGCTTACGTTCCACCAACGGTGATGAACATGCCCAAGACGACAAGGAACCAATGGAAGGCGTATTGCAGCCTCTGCCAGAGACTTCCTGACCGGTAATGGCCGAAGTCAAAGAGCCACAAAACCCCCGGGACTGTGATGGCCATGGGTGCAAAACAGATCGATCCGACCAACGATAGCAGATAGTTGAAAATGGCTATGGATTCGGCGAGGATGAAGGCGATGATACCAAGGCTAATGGAGCACCCAAGCCATGTTCCCCAGTGGATGAGCGTGTTCGATTGGAGATGCCGAGTGTTTCGCAAGATTCGAACGAAGAGGTATTTGGCCGCAACGTGCTGGTACAGACAACCGCTAACAGCGAGACCGATCAATCCAATCCCGTACGAAACCTTCTTAATCGTCCCGCCAGCGCTTCCCAGTGAGGGATTGGCAACCCATTGGCCCGTCCATCGATATACAACCAAGGAAAACGACAGATACATACAGAGCACTAGGCCCATACATATGTACAGAGCCTTCCTGTAGTCGCGCGGGTTCTTCATCTCGGAGATGACGGGGAGAAAAGCAGAAGTGCCTGCGCTGGATACGAAGATGGTAGCCGTAGCCGTCATCCCTTCGGCGAAGGTCGGATATGCGATGATGTGGTATCCGAGGTCGAAATCACCTTCTTGCGGGGCCGCGGCCGGTCGATCGACTGTGGTAACTCCAATCACGACTATCAATACTGCCGTGAAGATAGAAAGAAAGCCCACCCAGGTCAGCCAGCCGATGTTACGTAAGGTTCGGATCGAAGCGGCGGCGGTAATAATGACCATGGACAGAAACGCCCACCAGACCGTGCAAGCGGCATGATCCGAAAGCGCGTTAAAGCCGACAGATAGACCAACAATACCCGTACCCGAGCAGAGGACGTACGCGATTAGGTACAATACGCCAATCAATTCTTTGAGCCAAGCACCACCTACCGTGTAGCCCATATCTGCCAGAGCTACATATTTCCGTGTTAGTTTTTTTTGGCATCGCACTGGCTCCATGGCTTGGGCAACCCACTATGACATTCAGGATGACGAGTTTTGAAATCCCCCTGGATCATCGCGGTATCTGTATCCTTTTCAGCAAGTGTTCTTATCGTGCTAGAAGGTGTGCTCACAAGTGTTCATGAAAGACCACCCCACGACTGATAGAGCACCACCAAGAGCCCCAAGACTGTACATGGCCGATGGGACTAGTCTCTGTTAGGACTCAACGCAGACACTGGGGATTCGCGGGAGAAGGTAAAGACAAGAGGAGTTATGGTTAAAGAATGTCGCGACATACTACTACGAGTTAGTGTCCATAGATCTAAGGAAAGAGGGTGATGGTCGTTGGCACATACCTCGATAATACGCCTGTAGCAAAGATAGTCTTGAGGAAGATGACGGCGGCGAAGGGCCAGCTAACGTTACGGAAGTCGACGCCATTCTCGGTCTTCTTAAAGACTTCATGACTTTCGAGCTCAAGTTCATCTACTGAGACACTTTCCTGTCTGCTACTATCCGTAGTCGGCTTAACGTCGACCTTCTCGTCCGGAGTCCCTGACGTAATTACGCCTACCATCCTGTAGAACGCCGCTCGTAACGGGCACGAAGTGCTATGGAATAAGAGCGCCACAAGTTGAAGTAGGATGTGTGAGGTAGACCAGTCAACTTAAAGTTGAGTGTTAAGAGTTCGTATTCGGTGAACAGCCCTTAGAAGGTAGTCAAGATAGGCACCTTTCTATCATGAGAGGTATTGGGTTGAACGCGGCGGACGGCTTCAAGCTCTAAGCATGAGGTATGAATTATAATCATATCACAGCTTATGCTGACCACCTCGGCGAGGGCCGCTTAAGAAACATCCAAGTTCATCTTTTACAAATTTTGATTAGTTATCTCGTACCAACGTCACAGCCAAGGGATGTCTGAGATCTCTCCAATAGATAGGGCGAAACCGGCCAATGAGATATAGATTGAGAAACGACCGGGTTCCGATATCAGGAACCGACTGCCAGGTCGTTATCATTCCGAGCCATTAGATCTGAGACCCGGAGCCGGTTGCTCGCACAAGATAGGTTGTTGCAGCTTGCGGGGAATTTTCCGTGATTGGTCCGCTCTGACTTGGTTTTCCATTTGAAGTTAAGTCGCTCTACGCACGATGCATTTCAAGAAATGGAAACGCATTGGAATGGATATCTTATCAAATTTGCCAAAGGATAGGAGTGAGATAGGAGTAAGATGGGGAAGATATAGGTGAAGCAGTGCGACTATGTGATAAGAGTGGGATACGATTTCTAATCGACCCACTTCACCAAGGAGTGCCCAAGATATAAGAAAGCTAAGGGATCAAATTCAATGAAATAGGAAACCACAAGGTTGATCTTGGATTATGTGATATTTCCGGCATTGATTAGAGTTATGAGGGAGATGAAAGAATCCAATGACAAGGGTATGGATTGATGGCGGCAGACGGGGTAAGATTCAGGGGTAGGCCTGTAGGCTCGGACTCAGGGAGCACAGGCCACACTTAAAAAGGCTACTAAGTACTTCGTACGGCCAAGACGGCTCTAGTGTTGAGTTAGCGCTTAGACACAATGTTATGGGCACCAGTTATCAGCACTGTATCGTGATTTTCCACAATACGTGCCCGGACTGCCGGGATGGATTTTGCTTACGACATGGCTACAATGTATAAGAAACTACAAAGTAACCATGTTTCTCCTTATTTTATGCTTTACATACCTACTAGTTGGATTGTTCGACTTTGATATTTTTATCCTGGAGAGTCGACGGCGACGGGCACTAACTTGCCGTACCGTCGACGTCGAGCAAGACACTACCAGGTGAGCTCTAAATTCAGCCCTATCGCTGTTTCGTTAGCAGCCGAGCCACCTCCACTGCCGCGCTTAACGACCAACTCTGACCAACTTGATTATTCAGCTGAACCCAGCCAATTTCTCTTGCAGTTTTAGGCGGCCTTGGCAGCCCCAAAGCTGGTTACTAGCCATCAACTAGGACCACTGGAGGCATCTTGCCCGTTGCAATATAGAGCCTGTTTGTACTTTGGGATCTAACCTGAGCCTGGCGGTTAATCATCAAAAGCGCTGAAGAAATGCCGGCCGCACCTAGCACCTACATAGTAGACCCGATAAATGGGGTCGCGCGGTGTCACGTCCGCACGTTCGAGCACCAGAGCGGTGGCTGGAACGACTGGGCTGCAAGGGCTCTTGCTTTCTTGGAAGCTGACAGACAACGAAGACTGATACGAAACAGGACCAGATGGCTAAACGCCCCAAACGCCAGTCACTATCTTAAGTGCCTACCTAGGAGGTAGGTAGGCACTCTAGCGTTCAAAGGTCGAATCCGCTGGCACATCGACTAATGTCCGGTCGTCCATATGACCATACCATAGGTTATTCATCCTATAATGAATTCTCGAAGGACATATCGAACGGTGCACCCTGACCTTAAATCACACCTTTTACCATGCATCAATATTAACTGATGCAACGTCCACGTACTCGCGTGGCATCCTGGAAAATCGTCTGGGGCCTGCTTCTTCTTTGGGTCGCATACCAAACTGCATCTGGGGGCCAGAAATCCTTCGCGCCTCAGCCCACCCAGCGCTACTCCCTACAGGTCCACAGCCATGATGTCAAACGGTTGCTAGCAAGGCTTTTCCGACAAGGTTAAGAAATTCGACGGAAATAGAACCAGCCAATCGCGACTCTTTAGCATTCTTGGGTATATTGAGTTCTACTGTGATGACCCGACTAAGGATCGCCCCCAGGGGGAAATCCTCATAAAGTAGTGGAATGGCCCACTCGTGGGCGGAAGCTCCCAGACATGCTGACATGCGAACTCTCTTCTTTCTTTCCTGTTAGCCCTCCACGGTGCTCTTATTTTGCTCATCGTGTGATCGTGTGCGACAATGAACCGGCTACCCGAAACGAATACAGGCGTTGTTACTTCTTGGATTCCGATTACAACAGCCCATCCCAGTCAGCCCGGTTGCGAAAGCCTCCTGTGGAAATACGTCCCAAGCGTCATTGCGGCTTGGGATCCGGGTTATGGAATCGAGGTTGATACAGATGCCACATGTCTTCCTAAGCCGGTGACGACCTGGTGGTTACAGGATCGGTTTGGTCCTATTAAAGAGACGGTATTGAGCATAGGACCCGTCACTTGTCCACAAGACTACTACACAGCTACGCTATCCAAAAAGGACGCTTCGAGTACCTTCGTAGCATGTTGTCCATTGTAAGCTTGACCTTACACGATTTCAAAGACGGCTTATTAAGAGTCTTCCCACAGTAACTACTCATTCGCGAAGTCTATGGGCCCTGGAGGCACCGGTCAATGCACGTCCCAGGTTAAAGAAGGGAGCATAGTCACATATGCTGTTAATGACAACGGTTGGAAGACTACTAGCTCTAGTGTCTCACAAGCTACGACCGCCGCAGCGATCCCCGTAAATGGCTGGATCTTCGCCGCTACCGAGACAGATTCCGCAACAGCATCTACGACTGCCAGCCCGAATAGTTGCGACGCCGCAATATCAGAGGCCTTAGCAAACACGGTAGCGAAAGGAAATTCGACCTGCAATGACGCTGATGGCAGCCGAATTTCAGCCGGTGCCGCGGCCGGAATTGGAATTGGTGTCTCTATTGGGTTTACCGGGCTCATGGCTCTAGGGGCCGCCCTGCTTATGATGTACAGAACGCGGAAAGCAGCTCATAAGAGGCCTCCGGCAGCTCACATTGCCGAATTCGCAAACAGCGGCGGGAAGGATGCAGATACTGGTGCACAAGCGTTCCCGACTTATTCACCCGTCCCTCGAGAAACGCCTAGTCCGTCCGAAAGACCTCAATATCACCAACCTTACGGGAGAAACGCGTGGGACGCATCGACGCCGTGCTTACCACCACCACCACCACCGGTATCGCAATCAGATACGCACGCACATGCTAGAACCGTTCCTCACGGTGAGATGGAGGGCACAACATTCCAAGCGATAGACGAAAGGACAAGGAGAAGAATGGAGATAGAGGGCTCGCCTATTCAAAATGTGGATAGTCGATCAATAGGATCGGGCGTTACGGGCGCAATACACCAAGATGTAGACGAAGAAATAAGGAGAAGAATGGAGCTGGAAGGAGAATTTGATCGGAATGTAAAAGTGGCCTTGACATCACCTTGGCTAGCAACAGCCCGAGCCGTACCACGGCCATCGACATCATCACAATCACAATATCACCCCCCTTACTGATCCTACCAGAAAGCGATTTATGACATACCAAACTCTTACTACCAGCTCCCACCAGTCAGTTCATCCTTGGTTCCACCTTTGTGTGGCGGGCGGCCTCCTTCAACTCGAACATATACCGCATTGAACTCGACTCCATGGAAATATCACACATTCCTACGTGCGACCTTAAACAGAATGGCACACAGGCACACGGGGGCGCACATCACGTAAACACGAGATGCCCTTGGTTTAGGGGTCGCCGTACATACCTACTTTGCATACCTACCACATCAGTGCTTAATAAATCATCACATCAGATCCAGATGCAAATACCTGAACGAACGAAGACCGCCGACGATAAATCACTACCGTCGCAACCTGACAAAGCACTACAGAACGAAGCTTGAGGTCGAAAAGCGTTTGCTTCATCTACAGGCCGAGGGTCGTCGGCTAGTTGCAGGGTACATGACAGTGAGATGTAGGTAGATGCCGTCCTGGATCTATTCGACCATTGTCTCGCTTTCTCTTTTTTTCTTCCTGTACACGACATATCCTGTCGGGCGGGTTAAACAAGAGGAGCTGCAGTATCGATGCCGACATAACCGCCTAACGTCGTCCGATTTGGAGACAAGTGTTGCTCTTTTCGGCTTCACCTAATAGTTATCTGAGGGTGCGCAAATCACACTTCAATGTATTACCATGGCGGATCATCGCCGCATGCCACCAGGGCCACGTTTCGCAATACAACTCCCGTGGCCGCGAACGGTACAGTCGTGAGCGGATAGGGTTTAAAGTTGATTTGCTGGATTACGGGATGTAACAATATAGAGGAGGATCTGTATTACCGTCTACGAGGCAGGATATCCTATTTTGGTCCCTACTTCTTATTTCGAGCTTCTTATACTCGAACTTGTAATGAGTCAGGACAGGTTTTTATGATGGACAGACTTTAGGAGTGTAACACAACGATTTTTTACCAGCTTATTACTTGGAAGACTGCGTCTAGTAGGAAGTCACCCCGGGGCACAAGAATTTAATAGGAAACGCATTGCTGCATTGAGCCCATGTACACCTGCAAGCCTGCGAGGGCAATATGTCAGGAACCATATCTAGACGTGGTGAAACTTCACTCTGTACTACACCTGATAGTTCAAGTGAGAGGCATTCAGAGCAGAACTTGGCAGTGGAAAATCGCAGCAAGTGCAGTCATCTCGATAAGCCCCCATGGTCCATGGGAAGCACAGCAAACTCAAGTTACACCTAGCTACCAAGTAAGCAGTCTTAATGGCCTTTTAATAGCCTATGGTAGGTAGTGCAACCCGGATCGCTACACCTTCTAAGACATTACCAATACTCCTTCAACTATACAGATAATACAGTGGTACTTCTGATGTCAAATTTAAGTCATAAAGGCAACGGTCAACGGTCCTCGTAGAACCAGGAACCGGTATCTTTTTTTTATAGGGGGAAATGAACCAAGGTATAGAAACTACAAATCCTTCAAGTTAATATAAAGCACCTTCGAAATCTTCCATAATAAACACACTCGACAGACCCAACCCCTTTTCTTCGTCCACCAGTGCCAGACACAAGCCCACACTCGTTCACACGGTATCAAGATCCGTTTCGTTTCCCTCCGTCCACCATGCAGCTCCCCCATGCGCCATCTCTCCTCCTCACTATCCTCCTATCCGCCACTACCACCGCGCTCGCCCTCCCACAAGCCACCGCCACCATCCACAACCGCCAGATCGGAAGAGC
>JAOWAP010004324.1:0-13810 GCA_028565235.1 Hypoxylon lenormandii
GCCATCATCAACGCCGTCAACATGATCGTCGAGGGCCGCGTCCGCCTGAGCCTCAAGGTACCCGAGTGGGTCAAGGACAGGATCGGCGGCGTGAGCAGCAAGATCAGCGGCACGATAAGCGACACGATATCCAGCATCGGAAGCAGCGTGCGATGAGACGAGGACGGGCCAGGCGTGTGGAAATTCTGGGAAGCATTGTTAGGTTACATTACGCGGCGTGAAAAAAAACGGAGATGCGATTTTCGGATTGACGACTTGGTTTTTTTTCTCTGCGGTTAGTTCTTTTGCTCGCGTGAACTGGGGCGAAATGGATCATGGTTCATGGACTGAAGCTTTGGCACATCTATACCACGCTTACGCGGAGTTGGTCGGTTGCGTTTTTTTTCTTCTCGGCTGGATGCTTGGTATGCGAATGAAGTCATGTAACGATAGTCAATAATTGCTGAGTCGTCTGAAGGGAGGGCTGATTACAACACCTCGGACGCTTTTCGAATGAGTCATGTAACTAGGGACGCTGAAAAAAAGGCGAATTGATACCACTAATTGTTCTTCTAATCATTCTTCTCTCCGGCTTTAATGATTGTGCTTCGTGTCAGCTTTCTAACTGTCCCAACTCTTCGGAACTTCAGTCCCAACGACTGGGTCTGACCGGATGCTGATCCACAATCTACGAGTTTATGCTGTACAATAAATAGGGGACCTCATTTGTGCAAGAAACGTAATAGCAACTGCCCCGAAAAATCTATTGGGCCGGAATATTTGCAAGATCATCTAGACCCCAGTATGCTCTTGAGATCCAACACGTTGGAGTTGACCGCTTCGTGATGACTTTGTAGTACTGAAAACCTATCAACTTCGACGACCGCCGCGATGACTGACTCGTCTGAGCGGAAAGAAACCCGAGAGACGGCCAGCCGTCTGGCTGCTCACTACGCCGAGGCCATTAAGGGGAAAATTATCTTAACCACCGGCGTCTCCCCCGGAGGACTAGGCGCCGCGTTCGTGCATGCCATCGCGCCGATGCACCCTGCCATGCTCATCCTCGCCGGCCTCGACCCCGCGGAGACGCAGCAGACGGCAGATAACCTGTCCAAGTCGTCGCCGGACGTGAGAATACGCACCCTCCAAATCGACCTCAGCTCGCTGGCCGCGGTGCGCGCCGCTGCCGAGGCAGTCATGAAGGGATGGACCGACGTTCCCCACATCGACCTGCTCGTCAACAACGCGGGCATTTCTGCCGTCCCCCGGACTATCACTGACGAGGGCTTCGAAAAGCACTTGGCGACGAACTACCTGGGCCCGTTCCTGTTCACGCATCTCGTCATGCCGAAGATTCTGGCGTCCGCGGCGCCTCGGATCGTGAACGTGGGCAGCGACGGCCATGTCTTCAGCTCGGTCCGCTTCGACGATCCTAATTTTCGCGTAAGACGATGCCCTTACTGAAGTAAAATTGGACACCTACCTGTCACTTATCTCGTGACTAGGTGGATAGGGGTAGGGGTAGGCTGTTGACGGTGATGAACTTTATCTAGGACGAATCGCTCTACTATACTTGGATGGCGTACGGGCAGTCCAAAACAGCGCAGATGCTGACGACTATTTCGCTGGCCGAGAAGCTCGGCGCGAAACATAACCTACATGCGTTCAGTGTACATCCGGGAGCTGTTTCTACGAACCTCGTGGCGCACCTCGACTGGGAGCAGGGCTATGAGGAAATGTGTACGTCTTCATCTAAACCTACGCCCCTCATTTTCAAGCTAGTCGTATGGTAGTAAACACTGATACGTATACGAGATAGCAAGGACATATCGCCTACTAGGACTTGCTCAGGGATGGAAAAAAGATTTTGAATTCCTAACCCCCGACGAGGGCGCGGCGACCTACGTGTACGCGGCATTCGACCCTGATATAAGGGGTAAGCGTTGCCTCTCTCTCTCTCGTATATTCATCGTCGTATATCTAAAGGGTAATACGGTGACTAACTAACATATTTACGTGCGCCTAGCCCACAACGGGGCTTATCTTCTAAAATGTCGTCTCGCCGACCCTTGGAAGGACGACCTCCGAGCTTGGGCGACGAGCCCTGTGGAAGCGAAAATGTTGTGGGAGCTTACCGAGAGGCTTATTGGACAGGAGTTTAGATACTAGGGGAGGTAGGTAGAAGATGTTCTCGAATATTGTGGCACACTTGAAGGTGAAGAGGGTGTACGTTAGACAAGATACAATCGTGCGAATAGAGGATTTAGAGTCAACTCTGAGGGCACGATAGTCAGCCATCCAAGCTTGAGATGGACACGAAATTGGCCACTCTTGCGGCCTCCTATGCGATTGTCTCTGTCCCCCTGATGTAGGGGAAGTAGCGAAGGGGCTAGAAGTGCCAGTTAAAGGCTCGGCCAATAAGCTCTGAACCATAATGGCCAAATTCTCCCAAGCCGTTGCCATAGGAGGTAGTCTAGGGAGTGAGCTGGGGGAATAAGACACGGAACATTGACTTCCAGGCGCTAGTTTTGCCACTAAGATAGGGACATCTTCGGTTTCGAGCAACGTGATTATCGATTATTATCGAGGTTGAACAGTGGCGTGCGGATTTTTCGTCCGCATTCCTTCGCGTGGGGTTTTATGTATCTAGGGTCCTAGCCATTCTTGAGGTTTCGGGGGCTCTGGGGTTCACTTTTTATCTGCTGTAGCAGCCGTGGCAGCCGTGGGTAGTAATGTCACGTTATATGTCTTGGAATCGGTCGGCCTCACTCGTGCCGATTTCGAAGTGATTCAAAGTTCCTCGCGGTCGAGTCTAAGGCCTGTCAGATTTGTGACTTGTAGTCTGGTGGCGTCGAGTTCGCAGCGATTTGCATAAGTGGCGTTTACCCCATGTCTATCAAAGCAAAAGCTTTAAGTGCTGACTGCAGGATATGCTTGGCTACCTAATCGTTAAGATCTCGGCCAGGGGAACCGGACCCCTTTTACTCGTGGAAAGCCTCAAGTTAATTATACTTGACCGGCGATGGCAGGATAAAGACATTTTTCTATAATGCCTATCCGTCAGATACACACTACTAGTATGATCGTGAAAGTAGTGAAAATTCTGCATGTGAACAATCTCTATCTAGCTAACGCCTTGCGAGTACTCGATAGTGTGTCCTACTATTGTACTCTAAATTCTGATCGAGGCCGCTCATGCCGATCTGTGGCTTCGCGGGTTGGTCCGTTGATCCAAATCTAGCGAGGGGTTCAGGGTCTAGCAAACCAGTCTCCCTTTTTTGCTTCTGATGCGTCCTCTTTAGGGTTGACAGGAGATGTGGCACACAAGCCACCCCTTCTCTTGGTGCAGGGACCAGCCAACTTATGTCTCGGCATTTTTCTTTTCGTAATTCTTAATTGACAATAGTGATTTGATCGGCATATGTCTACACCTATGAGCGTATGGACTCGACATTGATACGCACTTGGCAAGTTGAGAAAAAAAAGATGGGCTTCCCTTTCGTCTGCATTCTTGCGAGGGTGGCGGATAGGCCTCGGTTGTGCACTGGCAGAGTCCCAATTTACATAACATCGACATCTCTGCTCCTTCGTACGATGTGAACTGTTGCCGAATTACCTCGCCTACCGTCGTAGTTTGGTCAAGAAGACTCGATATCAAGAACTATGGCAGACCCAGTACAGCCAGTACAGCCCGACTTGTACTCACTTCCCATAAGTCCGCCGAACTTCGACGAGGTGGGCAAGTTCTACCTCTCCTTTTGCCTAACATGGACCGTCCTTTTGTTCTCCGGCATGGGGTTCTTGATTGCCAACCGCAACAATCCGATTCTCAAGATCCGCGGTCTACCCCTATCCCTCACGGCCATCATATGTCTCCATGCGTACTGGATTCTCGCTCAGCTTACGTACCCCGTCGGACTAACACTTCCCGTCATCGCTGCGTATGATACTCAGTACTTTTTCATGGGTATCTGGTTCCCGATGGGTATTGCCATGTTCCATGCCTCCAACGTCCGCTTCCTATACATTGCAAAGATGCAGAAGCAGTATGCCCTATCACCCAGTGGGCGACGAAAGAAGTCGGGTTGCAACGGATCCGACTCCTCCTGGCTGTGTCGCCTGAGGAACCTGGATTATCCTACAAGAATTCTGATTTATATTGGCCTTGGAATGATTGTACAGGTATATCTTTCGCCGGTAATCTTTTATCTTAGGGCTGCAGTCTGATAGCTTCACCTAGGTTCTTCTCACCGTGGGCATGTGGCTTGCTTGTAGAAAGTATCACCCTAGCTTTGGCGTTCCTGGTACAGAACTTCACCCTGGCACAATTGCCGAACAGATGACGGAACTGAGTCGTGGATGGGAGTGGTGGCCAACCGCCTTGTGGCAGGTAATATGGACGTGGATAGTAAGTTCATACGATGGACAAATTTGAAGAAAAAACTCTAACCCTGACCTGTATAGATAGCGCCCATCCTAATATGGAGAGCTTGGGGAATTCGTGACACTCTGGGTTGGCGTTTTCAGACCATCAGCTGCTGCCTAGCAAAGTTTGTCGTGCCTATCTCTGCAAATACGTACTTGAGTTGCTAACCTATCATCCCAGTCTTCATGCGACGCCGATGTGGTTGATAACCATGTATGTCCCTGCGTTTACGCCTATGAACCAATACTTTGCCCCGAGCGAATGGTAAGTTCCCGTGATATTCAGAGGCACGTGAAGCCGCAGATTACTTACTATCGCAGGATCCATCTGTCTGTGATGTTCTTCGAAATTTTCACCGTATTTGTCCCCTGCTGGCTCGTTGTACGGCAACGAAACCTCCGTAAAAAGGCAGCGGACTCGAATGCTAAGTGGGAAACGGCATCTCGAACTGCCATAAGAACGTCGAGCTCCACAGAATGGAAATCCGCCTCCGTACTAGAAAAGGGGTTGACGATAGAATACATCGACAAGGAGTTAGGCGACCGCCTGTTCACGATGAGCGCCCTCGAACATGTCCTGAACTTCAACCCTGGTCCGCTACAGGAGTTCTCAGCCCTACGAGACTTCTCAGGAGAGAACGTCGCTTTCCTGACTCGCGTTGCTAAATGGAAGAATTCTTGGCCCGAAGCCCCTGATGAGGACCGCATCCGTGATTTGTTCACTCGGGCGTTGGTAATCTATACCGACTTGATAAGTCCCCGGGACGCTGAGTTTCCCATCAACCTATCGTCGCAAGATCTCAAGTATCTGGAGGCCATCTTCGAAAGGCCGGCTCGCATACTTTGCGGAGAGGCACGTGTCAGCCCGGCCACGCCGTTTTCATCCGACAGCTCACCTGGGATGAGCCGTAGAGGCAGCGATAACTCGTCAGATGCCTCGGAGGACCATTTCGAGCTCGGGGAAGTTGCGGGCAGAGTGCAGTACGCTGGCGAAATTTCCGACACCTTCGACGTCTCCGTCTTCGACCGCGCGCAGGCACACGTTAAATATCTGGTGTTGACCAACACGTGGCCAAAG
This sequence comes from Hypoxylon lenormandii, assembly GCA_028565235.1. Lineage (NCBI taxonomy): Eukaryota > Fungi > Ascomycota > Sordariomycetes > Xylariales > Hypoxylaceae > Hypoxylon > Hypoxylon lenormandii. The sequence continues at coordinate 5,483 of JAOWAP010004324.1, forward strand.
TTCGTCAAAGAGATACAGCAGCAGAGACGTTCAGGCGAGACTGAACGCAGTGATGAAACTGGGCTATCAAGCTCGACGCTTGCGAGCCGAATGTCGGATTTTGTGCGTTCTCTCTTGTAGTAGAAGGGGGATACGACGATGGTTGGGGTGGGCTCCTGTTGTTTGCATATATACCCAAAATCGATTTGTCATATGGGATGGCAAACTCCTCTGTACGTTACTTGGTAGGAAGCTCCAAAGATAGGCCGCGGGTAACAGGTGGCAAAGGCAAATATACACCTCCCTAGGCAGATAATAAAAGATAAATAGCTGGCTAGGCGCCGCACAATAACTCATACTTGCCGTTCTTATACACAAGCACTCACACAGTGGACTCGTTATATGCATGGATAAACATGGTCAAACTGACTGCAACGTTAGGTGCGGCGAATAATAAATTATCCGGTAGACGGTGTGTATATTTGAGCTTGCTCCTTAGATCTCTATGCCACCCACTTGACCCTTCTTTATATATACCTTAGGTATCTTCCTATCCTAACTTATTATGTTATCTACCAGCTTGAAAAATACTGGCCTCCTCCTATTTACGTGCAGCAAACACTCAATAGCACGGGCCCGCCGACAATGCTGGCAGTAGCACTTGAAATCAACAATATGCGTTATCTGACGTCCACCTTAGGTGCCTACCTAGGTAGACACCTTACGTGCTTACCTTAGGGGCAACAATAGAGCCGCACAGGCCCTTCTCAAGAATCTACATAAAGCCGTGCTCCCACTCGCCTTCTTACGAGTTTCTCCATACTCACTCGTCAAGAAAGCAGCCTTTCGAAACATCTGCTTTGACAAGACTTCACTGTCACCCATTAGGCATTTCACATACTTGCTCGCCTATCATAGTCGACTTGCACTACACAAATCCTCAGACATCTTAGACGTCGGGTGCCTCTATTCCTCCTGCAGTCTTCCATCATTTCCTCACACGTACCATTCTAGGATTCCACCGCCTCCTAGCCGGCCTACCTCCATACCTACAGGCTGTGTTCATCTTCCAAAGACGGAACCCCTGATAGTTTGGTCTTCTTCCCTTACTATCACCACCCCAAGGTTCATCATGTCTTCCTCCGAGTCTTCCGCGATGAAGGCGTTCGATAGAGCCAAAGCAAGGTATGTCCCGACTCATTACATCAACCAGAATACGACTAAAATGTGCGTCTTCGCAGAATGAGTGAGGACCGCCGCAGCATTCTCGAGAACCTCCCCAATGAGATCAAGGATGGCATCCTTGAGACTTTCGATATTTTATCGGTTGTCAACCTCGCGTTGACTGGCCCAGTCTTCTACGAGTACGTCAAGGAAGACGAGAATCGGATTGCTACCAAGTACGTGAAAATGGGTGTCGTCAAGGAGTTGATGCCGCTCGCGATCATGCGATGCCTCACCCAAAATATGTGCCAAGGACGAACTATCCCTCGTAACAAGGCCGAAGAAGCGATGGACACCGCCAAGGTCAACTCCTTTGTCGACAGCGTCCTTGTGCCCCAGCTGGAGAAGTTCGATCCGACCCGCGTGTCACTCACTATTAGAATGGCATTCCAGATCCTGTCGCTTCGCAAGGACATCGGCCACTTTGCGGCCCGGGTGTCGTCGCTAGCCATACAACTAGGACCGAGATCTATCTATCCCAGCCATGGGGTTCCTAGGCGGCCTCCTAGCTGGGTCTTAAGCCTCACGCCCCGTGAAGGCGAGCGCTTCTTGAAAGCGCTGTACATTCTACAGATATCTTGCGACCTTTTCCCCCGAGGTGTTCGGTGCGCCCTACTCTACAAGTATTCCGGCCGCTTGAGCAACGCTTGCGCCAAGTTCTGGGGGGTGTTTGCTCCATGGGAGCAAATGCAAGTCAGGTGCGTGCAGGAGATGATGCACGCCTACATCGCTAAAGGTAAGCTTATTGATCCCACCTAAATCAGGTAGGAGGCACATTATCTTACTGACTGTACCCCAGTATCTTTCCCACGCGACGAGCCTAAGGGGGAGCCTTTCTGCTGGAAAACACCTGTCCTCGGATCCTTTCTCGTCGATCAAGGGTTGGAGGCAATCAGAGATTACGAGCGGCGTGGTACCATGGGTGAAGCGCTAACAAAGTTCAGTGGTGACCGGAACCAGATGGGCTACAACTTTCCGCTTGAGTCGTGGTTCTCTGACGAAGACGAGTCGAGGCTCTCTAACGACGACAAACCTCGGCGTGAGTTGTGGTTCTTTGACGACGAGGGGTCTTGGCTGAAGACGAGCTCAGATGGTGATCAGGTCAGCCTGAACGTGGACCACATCTTCGCCAAATTCCAGGAGGAGGATTCAGGCCCAAGGGATGCGTGGCTTTGCACGCTTCTATCTGGCCGTGTCAACGATGCGCGCATTGACGATGTCTATGACCGCGTATTCAAAAAAGATATCTGCTGGGGCGAGTGGGGATCTGTCTTCTGGGATCGAAATAAGCTCGACTGGCATTCGCGCGACTGGCATTCGCGCCACGCCATTCCCAAGGGTGAAGTGATGAGGACCATATCTTCAGATGTCTGGGTGTCTAAGGAGCGCTTCAAGGAGTCCTCCAATAAGGGACTAAACGCGATTACCAAGGGGTTCCTGCCTAGTTACTGGCAAGGGAAGTTTTCACACGTAGCAAATTTGGATTTTGATCTAGAGTAAGGATCACTTGGATAGGGTCACAGGTCTGCTGGTATAAGGGAAGGGAAAGAATAGGAGATAGGCTCCTTTGTCCTAACTCTTATATATACCCGGAGCTTAGTAGCCCCTTAGGTACCTGGTAGTTATTCCCATTTCTCCGTAGATTTATAGGCAAGAAAAGAAAAAAAGAAACCCCTATCTCATTAAAATATCGACAAGAGGCTGCTCTCCTACACGACTACCAATTTACAGCATCTTCCTTGTGATTGTCGTGTCGTCAGGCGCTAGAATCAGCATGCCGTGCCGCTTGTTAGCTGAACGTTTCAAGGATTCAATTAATTCTGCCCCCAAGTTGTCTTAGTAGTATGACTGCTGTTGTCTCCTAGAACACCTGAGATTCGAAAACAGACAGCAGCAGTTCAGATAAAGATGGTATTTATGGCAAATTTCAGCGTTTAAATACATATGTTCAAAATGGCACCGATGAATGACGCCTAAAACACCGATCTCTTATGCAATTCATATGGTTCATGCTACAAATGCTCCTCTAGACGTCTAAACAGTCTATTCATCTTCAAATTCTTCTTCTCCAGTCTAGTACATGTTAGTACAAGTCATCTGTGAATCGGAAATTGGGACCACTTACGTTTTCGTGGAAATCTTGCCCGCCCTTGGTGGCCACAATGACACCTGCTCGGATGCAGAAGTCTCCGAAATGTTCGTCTTCCTCGCGTTCCAGCGCATATCGTTTGAGCAGTGGCTTCATGATAGCCAAAATCTCGTCCTCTTTGATGCTGGCTCGGTATAGCTTGTTTAATCGCTGTCCATGATATCCGCCGCCTAGGTACATGTTGTAGGCGCCGAATGCCTTGCCCACGAAAGCAACCTCTGCGAGCCAAGGTCGAGCACAGCCATTTGGACATCCAGTCATTCGCATCACGATGGACTCCTTCCCTAGGCCGTTTTCCTCCAGACAACCCTCCAGTTTGGTGATCAGTTCGGGCAGATAGCGCTCACTTTCAGCCATAGCAAGGCCACACGTGGGGAAGGCGACACATGCCGAGGAACTCAGACGTAGGCCTGAGAATTGGACGTTGTCAAGCTTGTACTTTTTAAGCAGCTCTTTCATTTGCGCCAAGTCTTCGTCGGCAACATTGCTTAGGATCAAATGCTGATTCCCCGTTAAGCGGAATTCGCCTTTGTGAACTTTGGCAATCTCGCGTAGGCCAGTCTTCATCTGGAAATTGGCTGTGTTCTCGATTCGGCCATTCTCAATGAAGAACGTGAAGTGGTTCAGACCATTCTCGTCCTTTTGCCAGCCAAAAGTATCAACGTTGCTCTTGAAATGAAATGGGCGTTCTGTTTCGAAAGACTTGCCCCATAACGCTTCAACCTTGGAGCGGAAAACATCGACACCAAGGTCGTCGATGGTATACTTGAGTCGGGCGTGCTTCCGATTCTTGCGATCGCCGTGGTCTCGCTGGACGAGCATAATCTTCTCACAGGCAATATGAACTTCATCCGTGTTGACGAAACCCATCATACGACCTGTCTGAGGATACGTCTTTTTATTGTTGTGCGTTGCGCCCATTCCTCCTCCGGCGAGAAGGTTGAAGCCAGCCAATTGACCGTCGTCGCCTTTGATAGCAATAAGTCCGATATCATGTGCATATACATCCGTATCGTTGTGCGGCGGAATGGCGATCGTGATCTTGAACTTTCGAGGAAGATACGTAGGTCCGTAGAGAGGCTCGAAGTCTTGGACGGCGTTTCCGGCAACCTGTGTCTTTTTGTTGTCATCATCCGTAAGCCAAATCTCGTGGTATGCGGTAGTGGAGGGTAGAAGATGGTCGCTGATCTTCTGTGAGCAGGCCCACACTTGCTTGTGGTACTGAGACTGCGTGGGAAGAGAGCTGCACATGACGTTTCTGTTAACATCACCACAAGCGGCAATGGTGGTCATCAGAGACCTATTGATAGCTTGCATGGCTGGCTTGAGCTTTCCCTTTACCACGCCGTGGAATTGGAACGTTTGTCTAGTAGTAAGCTTCATGGTTTCGTTACCGAGACTCGTGCTGATATCGTCCATCTGTACCCATTGCTTCGGCGAAGCGACACCACCGGGTAACCTGCAGCGAATCATGAACGAGTAGGCGGGCTCTAGACCCTGCGCTTTGCGCTCATCACGAATATCTCGGTCGTCCTGCATATATGTGCCATGGAATTTGGTGAGCTGCTGGTCGGAAGCGGAGATGGCGCCGGTAGATGTATCATTTAGACCCTCAACAATAGTGCCTCGGAGATAATTCGAAGCCAGCTTGATGTCTTCATTCGTGAGCGGTGCCGGTTCCTCTGGCAGTCCCTCGACGTTGGCAACACCAAGTGCCTGCCAGATATTAGGCTCCCAAAGCGCATATCCCGTCTGGTATCCATCAGGATCTTGGTCGTCGCCTAATCCGACCTCGGACAACCGCTTACCGCCAAAGTTCCCAAGTAACCTGTCGAGATCTTTGGCTGGCTTGTTGTAGTAGACCCTATCCTCTTTTCGCGGCCAATAGTGCTTGTCTCCCAGGCCAAATACTGAGTAGTTGATAGACGCAAGGTCAAGGTCGGTATTGTCTTTGACGGCATCCCAGAAAGGCTTGCCATTCTGAGGAAATTCACCCTGGCCGGCTGTCGAAGTAATGAACACGATGTTCTCCTCCTTCGGAAGATCTTCGACGGGGTAGTCTTCCATCGCCATGACGACCGTCTTAAGACCTCTAGCACGGCCCCGAGTTCCGAGTCGCTTTGCTAGCGATTGCGCATTGCCATTATCGGACGCAAAAAGAATTGTGAGCGGCGCACCAAAGAGACCTTCTAATAGCTGGTTGTAAGCATCTCGAGCCTTTCGCTTCTGTTGCGCTCGAACTTCCGTCCCGAAATCTTGGGATATATTTGCGGCGAACACGGGTTCGCGCCGCATTAATTGGGTAAGCTTGTTGTCTCTGTCCAAAAACTCCTTGAGTTCGTTCTTGACACGCTCAGAGTCCAATGAGAAGGCTGACTCGCCTTTAGGCTCATTGTCAGGATTCCATCTGTAGAGCGGCCAGTAGCCAAGATCCACGGCCTTCTTCGTCTCTTGCAAAATGGTTAGGGGGGAGTCGTGCTCGCCGAAGTACGGCAAATACGCAAGCACGATTGAAGGACCGTCGAATTGATCAGCTTCTAGCATGGCCTGAAGGACCTGGGTGTAAGAGCTGTAAACTGCAGTCGAGGCAACATAAGCATTTCCAAAGTTCATGGCATAAAGGCCGATGTCCTTCTTTCGCCTCGCAGCATCTGCTGCAGCTCGCTCGGAGTACGGCGTCGAATCAATGATCAGCATGTTCACGTTCTCGCCAGAGGCCAATACGTGGTGCACGCCAGAGTTACCGAGATCGTACGACCAAGCATCAGATCCAACTAGCCATAGTGATTCTTTCCTAAAAAGACCTTTACTCGACAGCAGATCGCGCGCGATTGAAGATCCATCGGTCTCAAGCCGCGCAATTACGTCGTCTGCAAGTTCCCCGGCTTTCTTTGCATCTTCGGCAATGGCTGCCCACTGCGCCAGCCAGTTGACGGGAGACTCGGTAATAAAGGATCCAGTGCTAGCAGCCTCCTTAACTTGTTTGACAAATCTCTGACGATGTTCCTTTCGAGCAAGAAGGGAGCCAAATCCAAACTCGGGACTGGCAGCTATCGTGGAAGAAACGCCGGTGTTGTTCGACTCGAGTGCGTTTGCTATGTAGACTCGGTTACCAAAGAGCTGATCCAGAATCTTCGTGTAAGCGGTCTCCACCTTCGGCTTCTCCAAGCCATAAGATTTTACATCATCCGGCCCACTCGTTTTTCCTACTTGTAGATTCTGTAGAGGCTTCTCGGAAGTCAGGTTTTGGAAGATGCCTCTAAGGGCTTGGTGGACAGTATCGGGGGCGATAAAGCCTAACTGGTGGCCGACGACAGTCTCAACACCGCCAAATCCACTCTTTACCGATGTGAGGATATCAATAAGTAGAGGTCCCCATTTTGTTGTTTTTCGTGAAATCTGCTCGAGAACCGCAATACGTTTTACGGATTTCGGAATGACTTCAAGGAGCTTAGAGCCTAACCACGGCCGATACAGCCTAGCTGTAATCAATCCCGACTTAGCATAGATGTCATCCGGCTTAGCTGCATCAAGTGCTTCCGCGAACAAACCCGCGTCGGAACCAAATACGAAAATGGCCTTTTCTGCAGTTGCCGGACCAGACCACTCAAACGCATTATAGCTACGCCCGGTAGCCACCTTAAGCTGAGCCCATATTGAGGTCACATACTTGTAGATATCCTCAGATGTAACTAAAGGTGGAGAAGCCTCTATCGTGGTGGCTGAGGATACGCTCGGCGGAGCACTGGAGTTGCTTTGCTGACTGGACTTATCCGAGCCTTCTGATGACGCCGCCTTCGAAGATGCACCAAGGATCGTCGAGTCGGCTAAAGTGTTGGTAGCAGCGCTTGGGCGCCTCTCAGGTTGCTCTGAGGCAACAACTGTTCTTCCATCATCGGCATAAATGCCTGATTCTGAAACCGAGCTGGCTTGATATCGGCGAACGTCGTCCAGGTTTAGTACTTCACGGAACGAGGCTGAATCCTCCGCACCAATTGGCTTGTCGCGCGAACAAGAGCTCGGATCGAAGAAGTGAATGACACCCTTTCCAGAACGGATAGCTAGAGCATGCGCTGTTATAGCCATGTCTTGCGCTTCTTGAAGCGACTCAGATTGTATGAAGGTCCATCCTGAATTCCTGATGGCGGTTATGGCAGAGTAATCGGGGAAGTGAGCTGGGTATAAAGAAACGTGGATGACTACTGGATAGTTTGCCAGTTTGTATAGATGCGCAATGGAAGGAAGAAGGATAACTGAGGTGGTGGTCACAGAGGTGAGACGCCCGGAGCGGATCGGGGCGAAGACTGAGAGAAGCGGATCGACGTTATGTCGAACGGATTGTATCTAGCCATTGCGTCAATTGACAAGTCCTACGAGGTATACAAAGTGCCAATTACCTCTGGTACAGAACCCTCGGTCGTAGCGACCAGGCCCGGATCTTTTCTCGCAGCATATCTCTTTAGATGGGAGGAGAATGTCGAGTCTTGACCCTGAGACGGTTGGACAGATACAATGACATCGCTGGCAAGGTATGCGATCCGTGCCACTACATGGATGATACTGTATTAGCTATGCTCATGCTTCTGCTGATAGCTATACTGCTGTACTGCTGTACTGCTGTACGCGGTGCAGTGCCAGGGGAGTGTGTCAGGGGAGTGTCAGGGGGAGTATATCAGGGCTGAGGTTGAGTGTGAAGGATGGCAATTGGATGGCGGGGCACATGTGAGCAATGGAAAAGCTAGTGAAACAGTGAAACTTGGGTGTGCATATTAAACATATAACATATAAAAAACATGATAGATATTCACTTACCAGCCTCTTCAGGCGTGCGAATCTGTATGTTCTGCGTCGCCATGTCGGACTCTGACTTGGAAGCAGCAGAAGAGTCTGCCTTTCCAAAGAGAAACGACATGATGACCCGGTCTACATATAAATCGGTACTACACTAGAGAAAAAAAAATAACGAATTTTCAGAT
>JAOWAP010004334.1:0-13803 GCA_028565235.1 Hypoxylon lenormandii
CGCGCGGGAGGCGGAGGGCGGATTTTTTGCGACGGAGGCGAGCGCAGCGAGCCGAGGAGCAAAAAATTCGTCCTCCGTTGACGCGCGCGAGCTTGGGAATAGGGGTATTAAGGGTAAAGGTGAGCATTCCGTAAACTCCGGGCTAATGTACCGCCCAGGGGGTGGCCTTACAATACGAAATAACGCCTCCTGATTTCACAGTACGCATATCTCTTATATGCATATTAGCTCTATGATGCATGGTTTATGGCTGATTACAATAGGTTTGACGTCATGGCTCTTCTCATCTTTACATGGATAAAAATCTAGACCTTGCCATACCATGCTAAACTCCTGATTATCATCTACTGAATTTGAATTTGATCAACGGGCCTTTGATACCAGCACCACTCTGTTGGATCCTCAAGCATACTTCGAGTTCTTTTCTACGTTTAATGGTAGAATAACCTAGAGTATCTGTTATTCGCATACCAGTAATTTACATCTACGATAAGATAAGCGATAACATCTCCATCATGATAGCCAATTGGCCAATAAAACTGCTGCATTCTATCCCATGTGGACGGGTCGGTGCAGACATGATGTCATGTCCCGAGTCGCGCGGTTCCAATGGCTGTTCAACTCCACACGCTCAGATGCTCTACGATATGCGGGTGAGCGCCGCATACGCAACTTGATGGTCTAGTGCTCTAGCAGAGTCGATGCTTCCTTGCTTAGGCGTGCAACTTGCTGCCGTCGGCGTGTGGGCGTGGTGCGGTCCACCCCCACCTATTCTGACCCAAATTCTTCATGTTCCTCCAACATTCCGAGATCTCACACTCCGGGTACCGTTCGCATATCCTACTACTATCGTTGTCCTTCGTGGACATATGCTTCCCGCTTCTTAGATCTTTGATCTCTGTCTATGATTCTTTTATACTTTGTCGAATTTATTCTTTTCTTACCTTATTCTTTCAACTATCGCTAAGCGTTGACAGCATTATTTGGCTGATCTCATTCGAATTCGCCCACCCCGCGTACCAGACTACGACCTCGCAGAGATGCCTTTCCCACCACCTCCCCCAGAGCCCGATAGCCCGTCAGAATCCAATGGTCCGTCCCCGCCGAAGCGATGGGTCTCGCAGAAGAACTCTATCGTTGCCTTCTCGAGTATAGCCATCGCTCTGTACGGATATGACCAAGGCATGATGTCACTCGTCAACACAAACTATTCCTATCTCCGCACCATGGGAATAACTGGAGACTCGAGCATGGTCGGCGTGATCGTCTCTGTGTACTATCTCGGGTGCCTAGTCGGCGCCATCATAGCCTCGGATTGGGCCGACAAGAAGGGTCGAAAACGCTCAATTAATGCGTGTCTTTATACAACCGTGGTTGGCAACATCCTAATGTTTATATCTGGGATTATCCCCTGGAAATCCGACAACACATGGCGGGGCGGTTCCTGCGCACTCATGCTTATCGGACGCGTTGTGCTGGGACTCGGCGTCGGTGGCATCGATGCAACCATTCCCGTCTACAGCTCGGAGCTTTCTAAGGATGGCGCTCGCGGTCGTGCTTGTAAGTGTCTTTTCATACTTACGCCCGACCCCTTTCAGCGATGCGATCCCGCTAGTTAAGCAGCGGTCTTCACATCATTCACCACTCGTTATACTCGCGGACATCATAGCTAATCTTAGGCCCTCGTAGTGGCTAAGGAGTTTCAAGCGAACATCGGCGGGCTGTTACTAGCCTTCGGACTTAACCTATTATCCACTCGCTTGCTGGGGAAAGAGAGCCAATGGGCCTGGCGTCTCCCCATCATTCTCATGCAGGTATTCCCATGGGTATTGATCTTTATAATTAAGAGGTTGCCGGAATCGCCGCGTTGGTTGATCAGTGAAGACAGGATCGACGACGCGAGAAAAGCACTCATTGGTCTTCACGGGGAAGTCCAGGCTGACGAGTTCCTTGATGAGTTCCATAGGGCTCAGCAGGAGGAGTCTGATGAACAAATCGGATACTTGGATATGCTCAAATGGGATGGTAGTCAGTTTCATCCCACCATGGTTACGGTTATGGGCCAGATCAACCAAGCTTTAACAGGCTATGGGGCTGTCTCTGTATACGGACCACAGATATTCGAACTTCTGGGATGGAACGTATCGACGGCAGAATATACGACTCTCCTCAACTACGCTATTTACTTCATGTTGATGGTTGTAGCTTGGATATTGATCGACGTGCTAGGTCGGAGAAAGCTCATGATTTGGGGTTCCGGGGGCTTGGCAGTTTGCTTTGCCCTCCTAGCTGTCTTGGGTGGTCTCGCCTTGGACATGTTTCACGAACCAAGTCTAATAATAGAGATATTGGGCACAATTGTTCTTGTCGCGTCGACAGCTGTTTTTGGGATATGCTGGCTCACGACCGTCTGGCTGATCCCGACAGAGATATATCCGAGCGGCGCGCGTGCGCAGGGCAGCGCCATTAGCGTCATAACATGGGGTCTCGCTAACTTCGCCGTCACGTTCCTAACCCCTCTCGGCTTCAACTACTTGAAGTACTGGCTGTTCCTCGTGTTCGCCATGACCAACACATTCGCGGGCTGGTGGACCTGGCGCTACTCGCCGGAGACGGGCGGCAGGAGCTTCGAGGAGAACCAGGAATTTTTCGTGTCGGCCCGAGAGGAGGGTTCCTGGGTGGTGAAGAGGGTCGACGGCGGCAAGTTCTTGCGGATGCCGCCAAAGCAGCAAGACGTCGCGAACGCCGAGGATGGCGAAATTGCTAAGGACGATCCCACGGAAACGACGCCATTGTTGGAGCAACATAGCGAATCGGGGTAGAATAGTCTTGCTGGGGTATTTCTAGCGATGAAGTTCATTAACGACGTGATGATTATCTACCTATATAGATAGAATAGAAATAGCGATGTCAATGTAACCCAGCTAATGATGCAGTACTCCTGTTTAGGAAACGTCGTACTAGAACTAGCCGGCGTGTCTTGAGAATCAATTGCCTAGTGGTGGCTGTCTACCCAAGGGGCCTACTCAATACTCCCAGCGCGAGGCGATGCTGGGCAGCATTAGATGCAATATATAATAACGAGTATGACCCCATCAAGAACGATAGCCGTTCTATGAGGCGTAACCAGCCACTAATTTGCCAGCCACCTATTTTCCAATACATTTTCAGTGGCGGGTTGTCTAATATGCATGTCCCACGGCACAGATGCACAGCCTAATCAGGGCCATAGTATCACGACGAGGGCGGAGCGCCAATGTTGCTGTTGCTATCTTGTCGCGCCCCCAATTAGGGTGACAGACATAACCCCTTATCCATTGGAATTGTTTTAGAATGTGTGGCGGTCGCGGCAGAATCCTCGAATGTGACCGTTCAACCAATACATTATTGATCCGCCGTGTACGTCGCCCGTGTCTACCTTACGTGCCTTAATTGCCAAGATATCTCACACACCTAAGAGTGATTGTCGAGGCGCAGGTTTTCTCTACCACGCTACGTTGCACAGGCACTTCAGCACGAAGACACAAATCTACCGCCTCCACTTTGGTGCGATATATATCATTCATCCTGTGACAACTTTCGGAAATACACAGTCAGTATCCTCATTTTATTAGCTGATCAGCTTGTTATCACGATTACGTTCACCATGACCAGGTTGAACCTGTTGAAACTTTACCAACATTCGTCTACTGGATGGAAGCAAGCTGCTAAGGTCAACTGTATTGTGCTTACCTTTATGTCAGTGACTCTTACGAGTTGTGTCATAGTAGTAGCGTCACAAAATGGCGGTAGCCAGAAAGCACTGTTCTTCTATAACGGTGATTGCGATGAGGGTAGCGTCTCTCGAGTTAATACGACCCTCCATTTGCTTATCAATGTTATTTCTACTCTCATGGTAAGTCCAGATCGTCATCTACCCCAGCTTTCACTAATCTCACATTTTATAGTAAGTGAAGCTTATCATTACTTGGCAATAATCGATACCAGTATTCAGCTAGGGTAGTTATGCTGCCTCATGCCAAGATTAAGTCCCAGACGTTTGCTTCTTAAGGGGCTAGAGTTGGTTAATTAATGTCAGTTTTAATAGACTCGCTTCAAGCAACTTCTTCATGCAGGTTTTAAACTCTCCTTCGAGAGAAGAAGTGAATACAGCTCACTTCAAAGGCTCATGGCTAGGGATTGGCGTTCCTTCAGTCCGGAATGTTTCTCACGTCTCTAGATTCAAAACCTGGTCCTGGGTTGTTTTACTCCTTAGCTCAATCCCAATCCATCTCCTTTTCAACTCCACCATATTCCAGACGGATCATCGAGAATCAGAGTTCCATGTAACTATCGCTACCGAGGCCTTTGTGGATGGGGGGGCTTTTTACCCGCCTGGCGCGAGTCTATTTCCAGCCGGGTTTCTTGACGCCGAGCTTCTTTGGGGCGGGTTTCTTAGGTTCGGGTTTCTTGGGGCTGGGTTTCCTAAGGAGGGGCTTTCGGGCGTGTACGGATATGACAACTGGCCATACGGCTATTCTTTCAGCAATGCGTTGGCAATTTACGCCAATCAAGGATCCGCTGCCATTGAGAATATAACCACTGCCGCTACCAACGGGCATCAATGGAGCAGACTTGATATACAAGAATGCAAACAAGAGTATATTTCCTGCTCAGGGCTGAAACAGCATCGCAACCTAATTTTAGTTGCCGAAAAGCCCGGCGGTTGGATTCGAGATGGTAGGCACGAGATTTTATTTCCTTATTGAAGTTCTCCTTTTTCAGTTCATCAACTTACTAAGAGGTAGTAAGCTTTCTTATTCCGCCCAACCGAGATTCAACTTTGAAGACTAATGATAGATACGTATTTGTACCAGCAAATGTGGCATCTTAACGATAACCAAACCAAGCTATGGAACAAATACGTCCCTTCAGACGAGCCCAATCACTTGTTTTTCGACACTTCATGCCGAATGAGGGCAGTTCATGGAGACAATAAACCTACATATTGCGATAATAACTGCTATGCTATTTTTCATCCCAGCTTTTTGAATGCATTTGATTGGCAACATCCCTTTATTGACTCTTATACATTGGAAACTTTCAACAGCACCTCTAATGGTGCATACAGCACGGCCTTTCAATCTGGTGCGCTCAACCTGTCAATCAGTTATTGTCTTGCTGAGCCGCTCGGCAGATTCTGCCATGTCGCACTTTCGCCAACACTTTTAATTGGCGTTACCATTTGCGTCATTGTCAAAACATGTACCGCCATTCTCGTTACAATAACCTTAGTCCGACGAAGACAAACACCTTTGGTCACGCTAGGGGATGCTATAGCCTCTTTCATCGAGAAGCCTGATCCTATAACGGTCGGTCTCTGCACATTCGGACAGGATGACGTTCGAAAAGTTTTCAAAGACAAGCATGCCTCTCAAGATCTACCATTAGACGCAAGGCAGTGGCAACCCCTGCAAAGACGACGAGGTGCAGTTGTCCCTATATCGGTATGGGCAACTAGTTACTTTCTTTTCGCCTTGGGCATCGCAGTCTGTGGCACCTGCTTCGGAATTGCGCGCCAGTCGGGGACCTTGTCAGTATCCTAAGCTGCTCTTTACGTCCACAGAAATCTAACAGTCCCTAGTTGGGGCTCATTTTTCGAAAGCGACCAGAACGCGTTTTCCAGCATGCCCTTTACGTTTTTCGAGGGGGTCATGACTGCTAACAGTCCTCAACTACTCCTTTCGTTCTGCTATCTCGCCTATAATAATTTATTCACCCGCCTTCAAATGGCTCGCGAATGGGCACTATTTAATGAAGGATGTCGCCCGCTGCGAGTTACGGATCCCCAGGTAGGCTTACAAGTAGACAGACAATGCTACAAGAATACATTCTAATTATTAGGGCGAACAATACACGACGTATCGATTACAGCTCCCTTACAAGTACAGCTTACCACTTATAGCTGTCAGTATATTTCTTCACTGGCTGCTCTCCAATATCATCTATGTATTTGTGTCAACTGGAGGTAGGCATGCTACCGAGAACCAAGTCGCAATGGAAGATACTGACCTATAACAAGGCTATTACGGGCCACTGTTCACCCCACATTATGGTGATATAGAAGACCGTATATTGCCCCTTGGCACTGCCACTGCGGTTGGCTTTTTTCAACTTCCCTACTACATCTTTTTCTCCCAGGTGCCACTGTTAGTGTGGTGGTAGTTGACTGATAAATGGCACACCCAACTCTTATATAAAATTGATTGATTACCTATCATAGCCTTAACAAATACTAAAAACCTTGTAAATGCCGCCCTCTTGATATGAGAATTTAACATTTGTATTGACAACGACGTCTTGTATGGAGGGTAACAAAGTATTTCAATACTTAGGAAGTTATTATAAACGTATGACCGAAATAAACACCATAGTGTAGCGTGTTGGTGTGTATAGTAAAGCCTTGTACACGACCGGATGAGAAACAAACTAATAACGCATCCTCATGTGTGTTATCTCTTTATATGGAGAGCTCCAAATCAAGATATCAATAATAGGAGATGTTATCGTAGGCTTGTTTAAATTACCAGTGAATCGATCCGTGTCAAGAGGTACCAGCGGTTTTGGTTGTCAGTGAATTGGCTCGTATCAAAAGGGACTCGCAACACAAGTCAAGGAAGGTTAACTATTAGAGGTATTAAGAGGGAAACCTGTATTAGGAGGTTGAGGATTACTAGGAACTACCTATAACTGGAGATGAGGAGGATATAGTGAAGAAACGTGAATTGATGCGATATGTCTTCGGACGAGATTTACTAAATGGGTTGGTTTTGGTACTATAAATACAATATCTACTATTTATAAATATCCTAGCTTAGCACATCCATTATGCCCCTAGGGAGGCTTCAGGATAGTACTTGACCTAGGTAGTGCGATCCCCCAGCAGTTAATAATCAACTACTACTATTATTGCAGTTGGCTTTTCAACATACTCCCTATTAGCAATGTTGATAGTGTCGTGCCTCTTAATTACGATCCCTATTCTGCTGAGTCTCAAACGACTATCGCCGAATATGGTGAATATTGGGAGTAACTTGTTTGCGCTTTCCGCCGCATGTCACGTATCGAAGCTCTCCCACGCCGCAAAGTTTTCAGAAGACTCAACGGTGCCCTACTTAACCGAATCGTCGCGCTCTCTCGATTATTCCTCAATGCCCCTGTACTCAGCCGAAAGAATGCGTAGCTCTGCCGACGAACTTATCACTGATGCTAACTTAGACGGGATTGAGATGCAACAGCTGGTAATGACTCGAAAGTCATCGTCCCAGCAGTCGTTGGCCTTGGACCGACTAATGGGCAATGGTCGAGTCCAAGAAGACGACAGCGACGGTGCCGGCGAGCGGATCGTATTCAGGAACCTTGCCAGAAGTAAGATCCGCTGGGGAGTCGTCCATATGCACCCAGAGTGGTATGCGCACGTGGGCATAGTTGAGCACCTTAGCTTTGGCGTTGAAGAGGACAACGTCCAAGCTCCGGTTCAAGGGCGTCTTTATGCGTGATGGAGTCAAGGAGCGAGTTATTAGATATTATCTTATTCATTTGGATTCAACAGAATATGCGTATTTTCGACTTCATCCTTGCGGAGGAGCATGGCATTTAGATGGGATAATATGGGTATCATTGGGTAACAGGGATATGTATCACCTAAAAGTTGTTCTGGTCAATTACTATTATTGTCAATGAGCATGAGCTCTCCTGAACCCTAACTGCTTTGAATACAGACTCAAGAAGATTGAAAATCAATCAAATCAAAAACAATTGCTCTATTTTCTGTCATATAATCGGCCACAAACTAGCTGGATGGAGGAAAGAGTGTAGCCACGCTACACAATTTGTACCTCGTCGTGTCGAGCCGAATATCCCTCCAATTGATACAAAGGCTTCAGTGTAGCATCCCTTTGGAAGAAGATGTAACGTTTGACCCACCACGGCAGCCACGTCTTGATCTGATATGCTATGTGCTTCGAAGTAGGAACACCGAAGATATAATCGAGTTCCTCCAAGGTTCGTTGCCTAAAAGGGGTTCAGTACTTTATTCCGTAGTGCGCTAACTGGTATGGAACTTACTTGGTTTCGGGAACTATGAGGAAAATAACGAAGAATGCCACCATATTAAGCCCTGCGTAAAGACCAAAGGCTGCGGTAGGTCCCACGCGAGCGAGAAGGGCGGGGAATGTAAGACTCAACGCGCTGCCTACGGCGTTATTAATGCAGATAGTGAAGGCACCGCCAATTTCTCGGTGGGACAAGGAGAAGGCTTCGGAGAAGTAGATAGAGGGCATAGGACCCATCCCTGGTCCGTAGAGTGCCGTGAAGAGGTAGATAAAGAAGGCAATTAGCGGCACACGGGCCGGATTGTCAGGAGACATAGAGAAGCACAGGCCAGCGGCGAGTAGACACCATGCCATGTTGGGGAACGTTAATAGCAACAAGTTGCGCCGGCCAAATGTATCCATGGTGTACAACGCTGGGAAGGCGAAGACGAACATAATAAGGCCGTAACCGAACGATGCTAGCAGCGAGCTAAGGGTTCCGTATCCGGCGTTAGAGAAGATAGTAGACGAGTAGAATGCCATGATGTTAATACCCGAGAACTGCTGCGAGATGACAATCCAGGCGCTGGCTAGGGTGGCCCGGCGAAGACGGGGGACCGACACTAAGTCCCAGATACGACGGCCTAGTGTTGTTCCGGCGAAGGCTGACTGCTCCTCCATGACTTGCCTGTGAGCATAGTACAACTCGCGTGCGGCTTGCATCTCCGTATTACGAAGGCGGCAAAAGGAGCGGAATGCTTGTTGGTACCGCCCTTTCTTCATCAGCCAACGAGGGGATTCTATGAGGACAAATTAGTTTGCTTTCCTATCCTAGGACCAGGTTACAGCCTCTATCATGTTGGACTCACCAGGACACCACCAGACCAAAAACACGACGGGAATTGCAGGGGCGAACGCAGCCGCAAGCTGAAACCGCCACGCCAGAGCGCCGATACGGTAAAAGGCAAGGTTGAAAACCATGCCAATCATAATACCAAAGGCGACCTATCGAAGAGACACGTTAGATACCTGGCTATTGATAATAGGGGTATAGACCCACCCAAAGCTGGAAACTCGTAACCATTCCGCCACGAATCGAGGCAGGGGAAACCTCGGCGGTGTAAATCGGAATCACCGAGATCTTGATACCCATCCCTAGCCCCATGAGCCCACGGCAGATCAGCAACTCCCACCAGCTCTGCGTGAAAGCCTGGCCCAGTACGGGGAAGATGCAGAACAAGCCGGTCACGAAAATGGAACCCCTTCGGCCGATCCAGTTGTTGATGGGGTCAGCCGCCCACGCGCTGCAGAGCCCGAAGAGTGTGGGCGCGGAGTTGATGACACCGATAAGCCACTCGTTATCCTCGATGCCAAACTCCTGAGGGAAGGACAGGTTAGCCCCGTTAGCTCCGGTATTATCCCACCCCTGAAGCGCCGACCCTAGAGAGCATAGGGCGATCGCATAGTACAGGCGTCGAGGCAGATGCCACTTGTGGGTAATTTCTCGTTTCAGGGCGAGTTTGTCGTCGTCTGTCAGCTCGGGGATGTTCATATAGTCCTCCTCGATGGGATTCTGAGCCGCCAAAGCTCCCCGAAAGAATACGTCTTCCTTGTCCTGGAAGCCGTACTCAACGCAGAAACCCGTAACTTGGAGTCGAAGATTATCCTTTGAAATGCCGGCGAGGGGGTTGATGATCCTGCGAATAATGAGAAAGCCGGCACCAAAAACAGAGAAAGTTATTCTACAAACCTTGCGCCGACATTTTGAGCATAATACTCGGTAGGGTGTTCGACATGAGACACATTGAGATGATCCTTGAAGTCTTGAGGGTGGTCGGCCATCTTGAAGACGATGTAGGGAGCGCTGAAATAGTACAACTACCTGGGTATCTAAACCCTGAGCTTTTCCTACATATGTACGTATGAAGTGGCTCCTGCATTAGGAGATCGTCAACTCGACAGAGCTGCTTGAAATCTCTTTATATAAATATCTAGGTACATTTTTTCAAGTACTCTAAAGCACTAGCACAACAGGACAAAGAATGCCTTTCCTTGCATCGCGATTCCGCTCCCCAGACCCGAGCAGTGGAGATACCCTGCTTCCCCAGCTTCCAGTTCGTAAATAGCTTAGTGGATTCTGGGGAACCCCACAGGATTTGCAGGCCGAGATTCTGGGGTGCATAACCATACCTCTATCTTCGGTACGACCCATTTAGCTTCATATAGTCAAGTCTCCTATGGCTAAGACAGAGGTAAGCCGGTGCCACTTTTGACGAGCCAGTTTATGAAGCCAGGGAACTCCTTGCTAGTAGCTCCAGTCCTCATCTTATGACCTGCACAGGGGACCTGTACAGGTACGGCCTGTACAGGAACGGCCTGTACAGGAGCGGTTCCACATAAGGTAAATCACGTTTCCGTTTTCTTTCTAGGGGAGGAGCATCGGTTGAGCCAATCCGAGTTGTGTCCGTCGAAGTCCACAGATGCCCTGTACAGGGCAGCTAAGAAGACCCACTGAATTTCCCCAAGCTGGCCACAAAGAACACTGGCAAGGTACCGACCTGCGCAGGTCTTAGCTCATACTATTAGGTATCGTGTCTTGGTTGGTCAACCCAAGTCATATGCTCTTTGCCAGCACAATAAGCAGGATCACCTCTAAGCCGACACTTCTCGGGTTGGAGAAACTCTACTTCGAACTTAAAGAAGACATATACCTCGGAGGATGGCTTGAAAAATGTGACAATTATACGAACACCGAGGTCCAACACTCCTTGTTTATCCCATCTAGTGGTGCTCGTTTCGAACTTGGTATTGAATCATTAGGGCAGCAGAATCCCGATCACGACCATGGCTCCAGCTACTTGGCTTGATAAGCTCGAAGAGCAGCGTGAGTGAAGCCCCGACCCTACAGAACTGGAGACCCATTATGGTTGCCAATGGCGAGGTAAACGTGTTAATGTATAGCAAATCCATAAAGTCAATGTCGATGTCGACTGGATGGACCCCGAGTATATCAAGTCGATGCTGCCCAAAATCAAGTTCCACGATCAGACCAGCAACCAGCTCTGGGTGGACATTCAACTTGGCCACGAATCCAACGCCGACCTGCTCAAGGAAGTCGTCAAGGAGCTCAAGGACCAAGGATGGCTGGCCATCTATACGCGCATGGCTGTGTTGATGTGCAAGAAGAACATTGACATGATTCAGGGTCGTGTCTTGCTGCAGACCTTGCCATCCAAGGCCTACGACACCGAGGCCACCCTTTCTCATGCTCGCCTATACGACGCCGAGTTTAAGCGCGCAGGGATCGGCCGCGACCGTTTCTGCATTAAGATCCCCAGCACGGGTCCTGCGCTCAATGCTGCTAAGATACTTCAGCAGGAGGGCATCCAAACCTTGGGCACGGCGTTGTTTGGCGTCCCGCAGGCAGTTGCATGTTCCCAAGCTGGATGTCTGTACATCAGCCCGTACTATAACGGTATGAATATGCATGCTCAAACCTCGCGGTTTTCTGACTGCTGATGTGTGACCGTCAACAGAGACCGAAGCACACGATGACCCTAAGCTGTGGCCGAACGTCAAGGATCCGGCCACCCAGCACCCGAACTCTCCCCGCATTATCCAAATCCTCGAGGTGTACAAGAAGCTGTATAAAGAGACGGGTAAAGAGCAGCCGCTCGTAAAAAATGCCAGGTACAACGACTCTTTGCATTCATCTCCTTCACGGTTCATTTTGGCGTCGCTAACTTGCTGCCCTAAAACAGCTTCGTCTCTCCTGAGGAAGCCATGGCCGCCGGTGAAATGGGCTGCCACAGCGCGACTATTTCTCACACCGTTCTCAACGAGCTTGCATCTCGCATTTACGACGCCTCCACCCAGCCAGGACAAGGCGAACCCAAGCGCGCGCACGCGTACAAGGACGCGCGAGTCCTCCCCGCCCGTTTTGAGCCGCTACTAGCCATCGACCCCCTAAGCCCGGAAAATAAAGCGGCCCTCGATAAGGCTGCCCACGTGGACTACCTCACGAACGGCGGCAAGAAGCTTGATGAGGCGATTGCTGCAGATCCGGAGACTGCCAAAAGGCTCAAGATCGCCTTGGAGCTATTTACTGGTGGCGAGAACCGTAGCAAGGAGAAGGTTGAGAAGGCTATAAAGGAGGCCGCTTAGACACTCCTAGCCGCGGAAATATAGCTAACGAGGAACGGATGCGGTGCGGCGATTGTCTGTTGTGCTGGCTAAAATTGGGTCGGAATAAGTAGAATGAGAAGGCATTCTCCAATTCTATATTTGTGCATGGGCTATATGCCGCTCTTCAAGTGATCGTAGTTTTCTCTTGTTTGGTTCTTCCCAATCTTCATCTAGAATCCCAATAGAGCTGGTCTAAAGAACTTGGGGGCTCTTCTGCGAACGCGGTGTAGTCCAATCGTTGCGGCAAGCCCGCCTGGTCGGGTTGCGCGTCTCCTGCGGTACCGTGGAATGCCTGTAGGCTAGCAAATAGCGGGATGGAGACAGGGTCAAAATTGTCGACCTGATCCGGTTGCATCTGCGTAGCATTTAAATCTGGAATCTCGAAATCCCACTGTCTACCATCCCCCATCATACCTAGAGGCTCTAGCCATGTTTGATCTGGCGATATCCGCCCATGGGTGACAGCAGGAGGTATGCTCGGTAAGGCATGTGTGATAATGGGAGGAGTAGCTGGAGCAGCGACGGGGCTTATCTGAGCTGCCCAGACGCCCTGGTTTGGTATCGAACCCTGAGAAGGCGATGGTAATACTGTAGCCGTGAATGCAGCTGCCTCTCGTTCCGGGCCTGTCGCTGATCTTGAAGGATTCCCGATTTCACAAACTCCGCCCGCTATCTCGAGGCCAAAACCGTCATCACTTGCCCCTGCGACACCCTGGCCTGAAAATCCATCCCAATCCTCGGCTGTGCGATACACGAACGACTGTGCAGATCTGGCTTCCAGTGTCACATTACCAGTCCCGCCTGTTGAAGCGCCCGCTCGCCAGTGGTTGACTTCAGCGAGTAGCTCATCTCGCTCTCGTTGGAGCTCCTGGATATGCTGATTCTGCTCACGGTGCCTCTCGATTGACTCGTGGACGACAATATGCTTGGAGAGCCGGTTTGGCTCCGTCTCAGACAGGGTAGGAAGAAAAGACGCGAGCTCCTAGAGATGACATTTGGTTGGATGATTTTGACACTCAACAGTGACCATAGATGTGGATGAGTACATACAATCAGCTTTTCCCTGAACGCTTCTCTTCTCGACTTTTCAAAGACACGGTGCGCTGCCCTGTCGTTAGGCGTAAAGTTCCGTATGCGTTTCTTACTCTGAACGCCGGCTTCAGCACGCTTGGTGTCTGCTCTCTTCTCCCCTTTATTCGCCGACTCGGCATGTTGATCCCGTCCGTCCCGCACTATGGCTATCATTGAGGTCTGGGAAGGCATTGTTCTTATACCAACAGACAATCTTCGATATGATGGCAAACCAAATGCCCAGCGCCACCTACACAGTAGGCCTTTGGTGCGCAAAACAAATACCCCTCACAGTGCTTTACACCGTCCCTTTCTTAGCTCACTACCGAGGGCCAAAAGATGGATGACATAATCCCAAATCAGCTGTAGAAGGTAAAGCACTATAACCCACTGTAATTATTACGGGGTTAGCATTATCCCCTAAGGCACGGCGCTAGCCCACGGATATTTCTACTGGTTTCTGGGGTTTAATTCA
>JAOWAP010004373.1:0-13738 GCA_028565235.1 Hypoxylon lenormandii
GCCGACCTGCAGCGCAGTGCCGGCACAAGCGCCACTCCTTCAAAAAGGCAAGCTACATCCGGTACCAGAACGAATCCGATCCCGAATCCAAGTCCCTTGGCTGCTGCTGCTGCTGCTGCTGCTGCTGGTGGTCCTGCTGGTGGTCCTGCTGGTCTTGCTTCCTCGTCTTCAGCTTCGGTCCCTCCGACTACCACCGCAACCCAACCCTATCTTCAACCTCAAGCTGCCATGTCCCTACCTGCTGTTGTTACCGAAGAACAGCTACTAGGCAGGACACCCGAGCAATTGATCGCCACCATTCTCCAGATCCAGATGCAACATCAGCAATATGTCGCCCATATCTCGGCCCAATTCGACACCATCAGCCAGCAGCTAAATGAGCTCCGCGGAAGCTTAGTAGCTTCCCACCAGGCCGCTGCATCGGTACGTCTACCACTTACGAAGCACATGCAACCCCCATTTTTCGCCCAAGGTATTTATTATATTTACTAAACATCGCACTCCGTAGGCTCTTAGCTCTCGCGAATCTTCGATGCGGCCTATTATCCCTCCCCCACAACAGCCGGCCGCTTCCTATTCTCGAGGACCGCCAATTTCTATGCAAACGCCGAGTCGCCCTGCGAGACCTCCCCCGGCGTCCCCCTCGACTTCCTCGCAGGCTATCCAGCCTAGACCGGTACAAACACCGCAATCAGCAGGGCCGCCCCAGTATAAGTATGGGACGGTCGGCACGGTAGAAGAGGTCTGGAAGGAGTATCGTGAGGGCATGGACGGCCAACCTGCTATAGAGGACTTAGATGCTACGTGGGGGTCGCGCTGGCGACCCGAGCCGCGGGGTCGCACGTGGTACTCGAGGAGAAAAGTCATCTGGGACAAGATTAAGGATTACATGACCGAGGGCTTGGACGAAGACGAGGCTGTGAGGGAGGTGGAGAAATTACGCGACGGCGGTACGATTAATAAGCTAATTCGAATGCTCCAAGATGAACGAAAGGAGAAGGGAATTGGCGACGACAGCATGACTGCTTAGGATTGTTGGCAGCGCATTACTTGATTTAGGTCCGGCGTTACAAGGAGAGAGGCATTGATACCACACATCATATATGAAAGGCTGCATTTACGGGGCTAGTCGCTAGAGGACCGCGACAGCAGAAACGGCATACTATCATGATCACGGGGAGGGTAACCTTTTTTTCTTCTTCTTTTTCTCTCGTCAAGACCCTGTTACAGCATGGTTATTGTTCACTGGTTGAACGAAAAGAAGCCCGAGGTTGGCGTCCGGGCAAGATATGTGGTTAATGACAAGCCATTGCGATGACGCCGGAGCAATAGGCAGGGGGACTAGGACGTTGCTTGATTATAGGTAGCCTACCAAACAATCGCAAAGGATGTGCCCTGGAAGTGCAAGTCGGGCTGTGCTATCGACATCACCCACCCTGCCTCCCTGTTTTGGTATATCGCTTTCCGGCATAAAGAATTGACGGGGTAGATGGCAGCGAAACGCCCGAGGCCCTAGTTCCAAATAGTAACTCTTCTCCCAATGGTCACGCGCCTCTGGCTGGCAAATATCCCCAACAGGTGCGTCGAGGAGAACCGCAGCTTCGGTGTTTCGGTATACCCATATAGGGAGTGTTCGTTGCGGATCTCATCTACCAAGCTCTTTATAATCGGCAGTGCGTAGGCCCATCGGGGCGGTATGGCTCGGTTACACGAAAAGCCATAGTATGCAGAGTCGGTATAGGGTGACTTGATTGGTGCGCCGGGCGTTATAGTAAGCCCATGGGTGGGAAGGGTCCCCCCCTTAGCGAACTCGTCAAAGATCCCGTGTAGCCGAACACGTCACCAGATATATTGCCGTCGGTCGTTGGCCGTGACTAGAGTCAGTCGAGGATGGCGAGGACGGTACAGCCCAGTTTTACCTGCTCGACTTTGGGCTTCGGTGTAGGGACGTACGGCCCTAAGCTCCCCTCTTATTTCCATGATTTCCATGCACCTGTGCTAATCATAACATAAGCTACTCAGCCGCATATTACGACGCTACTATGCACCCGAGGAACCCAAGATTCCCGGGTTGTTGACTTGGGGTCTACCGAGCTACCTAGGTAGTCTTTATTGCGGTGGTCCGTGTCACAGTCACAGTCCACAGTCGAGATCAAGTGAGCTCGTTTTTGTCAGGGTCTTGGCGCTGGTGATGCCAAACCCGGATGACCAGCGCACTGCCAGCTAGACTCCAACTTAGAAACTAATGACCACCTCAACGCCAAGTTGGGATAAAGAGTCGGATACGAGATCCGAAGCCGGCAGTTCATTGGCGACTAAATTGGAGTCCAGGTATGGGTAGGACGGAGTGGGTGTATGGCAGCAGAGTCTTTGACGCTAGCACAGAGCAAGTCCTTGATACGGTTTGTTTACAACGAGTTATGCTGCTCCGAGATGCGGTCGAGGGCAAAGCCGTGGAATTGGAAACAATAGGTACGAGCGAGAACAAGGAGTATCATGGGCTTTGAGCTGTGTGGTTATCTATGGCCAAACAACAATGCCGTGCTTGAACACTTAAACCGCATTCCATGAAAAACAAAGAGCATATATCCATAAGCCCCCTCCCTAAGCGTAGACAGAAAAAGACACACGTTTGTCATATTCTTTGCGATAGAATATCGTTCAGTATCCCTTCCTCGGAGCTAGATAGGTACTGTACCATACCAATTTTGAGATTAGGGACTCTAAGATCGCGTAGACATCTCACTACCTAAGTAGATCAGTTCCTTTCGAGCACTACGGTTCGAGTCTCTAGGTAAAATGTGCCTCCAAGTCTACATCCACAATACCTCTTACGAGCACGAGACGCGCTTCCTAAGCGTCGTCAACCCCAATACAGGCTACACGGTATACAGTCCATTTCAAGACCCATATGTAAGCTCGCCATGCGATTATCCCCATGTCTTCGAGCAGATATCTATGCAAGAGACGTGCCCTTGGCATCCGAAATGTTGCCGCCTTGAGCAGCAAGTTCTATGCCGGACCGGTGCTAAATGCGGAATTAGAGTCAACTACCATCATTTTAATTTCGCGGACGGGGGCGCAAGGAAAGATTTATCGTTTTTAGGTACATACCTCAAGGGAAATGCATCTCTGCTCCTACTTGTTCGTTCTTTTTTCAAAGCTGGCGTCGAGCTCAGCCTAACTAATATGTATCGAAACAAGATATCGCGAAGCCTTTTCATGGCCAATGCCGCCAGGCGAACAGACATAGAGGCGGAGTTTGTACGGCTTTCTAATTCAGTGTGTTCTAGCACTGGTCATCTCTACCATTTGGCTAGGCTCTGGGATCAGAATGTAGGCCCGGGGGCTCTACCCATCCGACCCGGTGCTCTTAAGGGGCTGATGCAGAATTTACTGCATTCAAGAAATCTAGGCTTAAGAATTGGCTCTCGGACTGAGCTCCCCGAGTTTCAAGCTGGACACATTCCCTTTAATAATGGCCCTTCCGTAGTCTCGGGTTTCAGTTTCGGTTCAGCTTCGATACAGTGCCCCTCTCAGCTAAAGCCCAGCTCTATGGCGCCGTCAAGCATGCAGGCTCCCGTTGAACAACGATTGGAAGTTGACAATCCCGAAGTCGGGGTGCTTCCAAAATTGACACACCAGTCTAAGGTCTCTTCTTCTTCACCTTCTCCCTGTTCATCTTCCTCTTCCTCTTCATCATCTCCCCCGTTCCCCTCGCCTCGTCTTAGTGCGCATGATTCTCTAGACCTCTCTATGCATAAGGATTCCGAGTCCGAGGAAGAAGAAAACGAAGATAGCGCCGGGGAAGATGATACACTATACCCCATCGAGGCTGTTGTTGACCACCGGCCTCACGGAGTATCACGTAGCCGTGTTTCTGCTTATAAAATCCGTTGGGAAGGCGATTGGCCCAGAAATCAGAAACAGACGTGGCAAAGAGCGAAATACACACCCATTAACTTTATCGATCAATATTGGGAAATTCGCCTCGCCAATGATCGCCGCAGAGCGAAGTCCGTAAAGCGGCGACAGCGGAAGCAGTTGAAAGGATTGTATTAGGAGGCCGGACCCTTCATAGAGTCACCGCCATTCTTGATAAAAAGTATGATTGATACTGGGATACAAATCCTAAGAATAATCAAAAGTAATCGAAGATGATAATTTAGAAAGAAGAGGAGGACCCCTAGAAATGGCTGACCCTCTTCCCTTAACTGTCATGTACTCATTGTATAGAGACCTCACCCTATACCTCCTAGACAGACATAAAGCAGGTTACGACCGAAACTCGTTACTGACGAGGCTAAAGCCTAGACTTAAAACAATCAATTTAGTGTGAGAAGAATATGACAGTAACCAGTCTATAACAATGATCGAGGGCGAAATGGGGTTTCTGCTTGGAAAGAACATGACTTGAACATTCCACATTAAGAAGAATTCAATGGTACCGATTCTTCAAACTACCTTATATATATATACCGTAGAAGAATAAAAGAATAATTTAAATTTAAGCTACAATAAATCAATGGTTTGCGCCGTGACATACCATTACTGCTCTTTACCGGTGAAAATAAGAAAAAGTAGTCATAGTCGAGACCATACCCAGTTTCGCTTCGACATCATTTCTAACAGACAATTCTGGCCAACACCATGCCGTTTCCCGCTTCATGCCTAAGACAACCAATTTTTCTTATGGTTGGTATTGATAATTTAAGTAAGAGAATAGTGCAACAGATACCACATTTCCTTACCTAGGGAGGTATTTAACAAGTGATAGGTAGTCTCCTTGGCAGTAACCCTTTTTAGGCTATTCGCGTAATGTCGACGAGAGAGTATCCAATCTCGGACTCACGCCTCCGAAGTTGAGGTCTAGAACCCACGGCGAGCCGAACATAAAACACAAAAACAATGATCTTCGCTCCGAGTTGTTCTAAAAGGCTTGATTTCTTACCGCACGAGTCCCTTCTCATCCCCCAGCTTCGATATCTACCATGAAACTACTCAGTGTGGCCGTCATCCCGCTATGGTGGGCCGCGAAGGTTACTGCTGCCCCCTCGCGGGTACTGGCCGCACCGCCGGCTGAGTTCACGCCCAACACGAGAGTGGGCCCTGGGGGATCCAGATACAAAGACTCACCTCACTTCCGGGTCTACGACGCGGAGAGCGATTCTGTCGCAAACAACGCCCTACAGACTCTCGAGTCGGCTTACGATTGCTTCATTACTGGCCAGGGGTGGCGCTCAACAGGTCTCAGTTTTAATCAGGAAAACGACGACGGGCCATGGTATAAGATGAACGTCTACGATGTGGCCAACCTGGGTGCCAACACCGCTGCCAATACCGGAACGGATTCTGCAACCGGCCTGAGCTTCCTCAATGTCGTGACACAGTGGATGAGTACGCCTTCGATTACTGTTCACGAATTCGGGCACGCGATGACATACGCGGAGCGCTACTGGGTTAACCAGGGACGCACCGGTGCATGGTGGGAGACGGTAGCCAACTTCGTTGCTGACACGTTCATTACTTCGGATGTTTGTGCCGGATCGAGAACAAAATATAACCAACCAAGCGGTGATACGCTTATGAATCTAAACAAGGTCATTGGCGACTCGTTCCAGGTTATCGTAGACGGATCGAGTGGAACCGGGAACTACTACGAGGCCTGGCCTTTCTTGACGTACGTCACAAATAACCCCGACAACTACGCCGGCTTAGGGATGGCGAATTTCCCCAATGTGTGGCGGAAGTACAAGCGCAATAGCAACGAGACGCCTCTACACGTCCTTGACCAGCTTGCGTCGCCTACTAAGATACAGACCATCGTCGGTCGTTATTGGGCCCGCATGGCCTACGTCGACATTGGGCACGTGAAAGCAAAGGCGCTTTACGAGAAGCAAAAGAGCCAATTCAATTACGCCAACCTGGATTCTCTGGGCGGAGGCAAGTACCGAGTCAAATCAGCCCGTCAGCCGCGCTACATGGGCGCCAATATCATCCCGCTCAAAGCAACTGGGACATCGATTAGCGTCACAGTAACTGCGACAGCACCCTATACTGCCACGCTGGCGGTCAAGGCTTCGAACGGATCTGTTCGGTATGTCGGGGTCGTGGACAACAAGGCGCAAATCAGCCTAGCCAGCGGGGAACAGGCTAGCTTGGTTGTTGTGAACACGCCGAGCACGCTCTACCTCTATGACCCTTTCTCGCTTACTAGTGATGTGAGCCGAGGTCTTGACTACCAGATCCAACTCACGGGAGCGAGCGTCTAAGTTCGAAGCTGCGGAGTTGAGTTGGAATGAAATATCAGATCACACTAGACGGAGTGCTGAGAACGTTTATGGTTCGCCTCACCTGCAGACGATTAATGTACGCCTTGTTCGCTGGTAGACGGTACCAAACCGGACGTCAAATACTATAGTTAGAGATTATGTTAGGAATTTACTTGGCTATAAAAGTCTCCGATCCCCCCTTCCACCGTCACCTGATGCCCTTGATGGGAAACACCTTGACTGCCTTATTCGCCTGGATGATGGCTTCCCTTGCTCCCGGATATGTCTTTCGCTTCCCAGTCTCGAAGAACCGGAATGCGTGAGAAGTTTCTGGACCGTGGTTCATCAAGTTGTACATCTTCCGATCATTCCACCAAAACTTCCATCCTTTCCATCCCCAGTCTAGGTTTTCCATTCCCGTACCCGCAGCCTCGTGAAGAAAACCTTGAAATTCCCACTGTTTGACCATTGAGACATCAATCTGGTTATCCAGCCTCCACTACGGCAACGGAAGTGTCAGTAATTACTTCTCGAGGCAAAGTATTTGAGTTTTGGAGCATGCTTTGACAGCAATCATTCCTGATATGGAATCTTTAACTCTAGAGACGCACTGAGGGGAGAGGGAGAAAATTTAAGAGAAATAAGAATCCCAAGAGTTACTTACTCTCGATGCTACCCAGCTGTGGTGGGCATTAATCTGCTTCTCCATCTCTTCTCTAGTTGGGATAAGATGCACGCCTCGCCAGACGTTGCTGACTGCCATTGAAACCACGTCCGAGAAGGAGAAACCATTGTTCTTGCCGAAGCCAGAGTAGCACAGCATGCAGACCGAATCAGCATATCTAGGTGGAAATAAGTTCATCCATAACCTAGCAATTAAGGGGCCGCTATAGTCCGACGGACGGCTCTGCTCGACAAACGGAGCAACGTCGAAGTCTGCGGTATACCCTGTGGCTGCGATTACCGCGTCCACGTCCTCGAGTACCGTGCCGTCATCGAACTCGACCGAGTGAGGGCCCACGAACCGTCTTAGTCCGTGAAGCGACATCAAGGTCCCGTCCTTTAGCGAGGGTATAATGTTGGCGCCCGTGCTCGGTATGGATAATGTGAGGGAAGGGAATGGCGTCAGCCGCCAAGAAGGATCGAGGTGACCCCAAGTTTGCCACATCATATATCGACAGCCCAAGTCAGCAATAGTCCTCGCGGCCGTTGGAAAGTTGCGTTGCAAGAACATCGCCATCTGCCTCCTTCGTCGGGTAGTCAACAGATCGGTTGGGGTTCCGTTCCTCCATTTGTGCACGATCAGCGACCCTCGACGGTGAGAGGCGTAAACCTGGGACGCGACGGGAACTAATTCGTTTATGATGTCGCCTGCGGTGCTGCCGACGCCTACGACGACAACCTTCTTGTCTTTGAATAGTTCAGGGCTGTACGGCTTCATCAGAACATGTGCAGAGACTCTGCTGGGTTAACTCACGTGCGGTACACCTGGGAGTGAATCAAAAGACCCTCAAATTTGTCTTGATCCATGAACTCCGGCATCTTCGCCTTCGTCTGATATCCATGACAAAATGCGACCTTATCGTACTCCAAGATCTGACGCTTGCCATCGACAACCACTTCCACTTCCCACTTGGTGTCTCTTTCATTTCTGGATACTCTTTCTAAGGATGTATTAAACACAATATCTTTCAACAAGTCGAAATGCTTAGCATACGACTCCATATACTCTTGGAAGTCGGCCTGGGTTAAGTGGTGCGGGTATTCTAAGAAATCATCAGTCGACAAGAGCGTACGTATCCGTATCAGCAACGCAAAACCCACTATCAGGCATAGGGAAATCAGTCATCCCACAGGTATATTTGCTGATGTTCGCTACGGTAGCTTGATCTTGTCAGCAACTCATTTGAAACTCTTGATGTATCCTCATTCACTCACATTTTAGAGCCGTTGTGACGCCCGGGTTCTCGGAATACGCCCATAGACCGCCTACTTGGCCTCGTCTCTCATACAGTGTGACCTTGAAGCCATCGTCGCGGAGAGTCTTCAGCATGGACAACCCCGACGAGCCTGGAACCATCGTTTGCCTTTAGTATGGTCAACACAGATGGTCGTCTAGAGGTTACTCACCTGCGCCGATAACAGCCACCGTAAATTGCTCCTTTGTCGTCATGATAGCATCAACATAGTCAGAAGTCCCAGTGTGATACTTTGATGGCCGTGAGCTTACGAGGTTTTTTCTACCGACCTTATATAACCAACAAGTTCAGCTCATATCGGAGAGAGGACCAGGGATCTAATAATAAGACAGATCTGTCCAATCAGAAGGGGAAGTCCCCACACTTTTATGGATGAGGATGAGACGACGAGTCCGAGTCCCACTTAGCCCTCCTGTGCCACAGCGGCGGGTTTAATTGTAGCTGCATAAGCTGCAGTACTACCGTGACAGTAGGGTACCAGCTGTCGATCGTCGCGGCAGCGCGGTAGCACGTGAAAACATTCAACCCTACCACATCGTAAACGGGTTCAGTTGTCTAAGCAAATGGCCCCCCACGAGAGTCCCAGGCGTCTCACGTGAGCCGGGTCGCATCTTGTATGAGCTGAATGAGGCAGACAAAGGCCCATATGTCGTCCTGAGCCACCACTGAGGCGGTGCTGTGCCTATTATGACTACCGCGAAAACCATCGACAGCTTCAAGCCACGGATACCCTTAGACACATTTCCTAGGACGTTTTAGAATGCGGTATTCGTCACGCAGCAGATTCAGTGTTGCTTTTTTTTTTTTTTTTTTTGTTGGATTGATTCGCTAGGTATGTATTATCCAGGACGATGCCGAAGATTGGAAGAGTAAAGCATTACGTATAGCAGGCGTATACGGGAATTCTGATGTCACTGTCGCAGCCACCGCTTCGATCAATAGTCATGGCGGTCTCTTCCCTAAGTACAATATTCTGGATGTCAAGCATAGGTACTGTTGAGTATCACGCGCAGAATCGTCGGCCTACCAGCGTAACGGTACTCCCATCGTTACAGCACACCCGTATTACGCGAGTAGCCCGTAGGGTCTAGAACCATCAACGACAGCGCCTCTGCTTGAACGGTCTTGGTGTTTTCAAGGTTGGTCTCTTCAAAGATACCCAGTCACCCAAAATAAGTGGCTGCGAGTAACACAGAGCGCGTAGAGTATCTCCTATCTCCTCGCGTGCTATCCTTTACGCAGTGGGCAACGCTTTGGGTATGCGCCTCCCGACGACTGCGTAACTGCGGGGAGTTTCGTGAGGATACGCATGCTCTTGCTTCTGAGAGCGGTCTCAAGGTTAGATACATTGTAGAGCGTGAGTGTGTTTCTTTATGTCTATTAATATTGGGGCTTTCTATGTTGTTTCCGGCAGTGCAAGGCATTGTTGTTCGGCAATCGATTTGTACCTAAATTATTCCAATTGTCTCATACAAGCGAAGAACAACAAAGAGACGATAGATTGCTTGGTTTGGGAATTAATCATGACAAGACCTAATTAATATCCGCACACCTGTTGGGGATGTTTTTTGCGTCTTCATCAAACTTCCGGAGCCTCCGCACAAATTCAAGTTGACCTAACAATCGTATGGCGTAGAATCGACGCCGCCTCTACCGTGAAACTAGAATAGAACTCCATGTCTCCATCGGTCGATAGTTTTAGAGATGACTATAGCCGGATAGCTATAGCCGGGGAGGGCAGTGGATCCAGTGCCGGCTCGCTCACACATCGCCGAGCTCCAGATCCATTGCTGCGTTGGCGCGCAGCGCTGTATCAGCCATATTGCAGGCTTCATTTCCTGAGAGAATGTGCTCTGTATCACTTATGGGAGAATAGCCATTTCAAGCTCATGGTTGATAGACTACCGAGACCTTCGAAATCGGGCAAGTGGCCCGCGGCGCCAACAAGAGTACAACCCGCCAGGCGGGCTCGGGAGAAGAATCGGAAGGACCAGTCGGAGCAAGCCGCGAGTAGTCGTACCAGCAGTCCGGCAGCACCAAGTAAATCAAGAGACTGTCACACCGCCTTAGAGACTCGTCGTGAGCAACTCCAACAACACCTACCCTGGCCGGTCTACAAGACCCGCCTCGAAGAATGCCTCACACAAATATCGGAAAGGCTCCTCCACCGGCAAGAGGGCGATCCTGAATTTCACCC
This sequence comes from Hypoxylon lenormandii, assembly GCA_028565235.1. Lineage (NCBI taxonomy): Eukaryota > Fungi > Ascomycota > Sordariomycetes > Xylariales > Hypoxylaceae > Hypoxylon > Hypoxylon lenormandii. The sequence continues at coordinate 10,449 of JAOWAP010004373.1, forward strand.
AAATTGTCCTTTGGGTTATAAGTGGCGACTGGGATGCCGTTATTGTACGTTCAAATCCGAAGTTGTTGACAACCAAGCCTCTGCCCCTAGAAAACTGGCATTGCCGGCGCCGATGTACTTGATCCAACCGAATGGCATGCGGCAGGAGCAGATTGGCGAATTCGGCGGCCTTACATTCGCAGTCGATGTGTGCGGCGAGGAAGAGATAGTCATCTTGCTGGGGATGGAAAAACTCGACGATCTCGCTGGCGAGCATGTGGCCGAGGGTGGGACTAGAAGCTCAGTGAAGGCTACTGGATCAAGGAAGAGAGACCATCCGGCGTCGCTCGTCAAGCTAGACGAAGAAGCCAGTAAGAGGCAGAAGAAGAGAAAATTGGGCTAAACTGTCGTTTCGCATGTAAGTCGTACCCCGTCCCCAAGCCTGGCGAATCGACGTTATAAAATTGTGCTCACATCTTCGTGAGAGCACCAAGCATCCCTACCTAACCTACCTAGGTAGTTTCGTGCGAACACGCTCTAGACCTAATATCTAATCCCTCCTTTCAATCATTCGAGAGGTATTCGCAATAGCGCGACTGTTAGATAATCTGTTAGTAGGTAGTGAGATTAGTCTGAATTATGAATGCCGCCAAAGCCTTGTGTTTTAATTCGTAGGTGGAGAAATTCAACGAACACGATTTCCTAGGTAGATGGTGCTTAGATCAGTGACTTGGGCTCATGAATGCTAGTTCTTTCGAAGAGGCAGTGACATTAATAGGTTTCGAGTAGTAGAAGTTAGATGTTTCACCTGAACCTGAGTGATGTCTGCCAAAGTGATGTTTCGCCCAAGGTCGTTGAGTGCGGGTACCGATTAAAATTGGGAAGATATTGCCATCGGACAAGGGGGATGGTGTCAAAGCCCTATTCTAGCTGTCTATGCTTACAGGAGAAGCGACTTGGCTTGGCATCTGACTACCTTCCGTCTTGATCGTCGGGCCACAGTTGCGTGATGCTGCGGCTGCTTTGAAGTTGTCGGAATACGATGGCTTAATGTTAGGGAGAGTCTGGTAATGTTACATCGCGGAGCGCCGAGGCGGTGGTAAACCTAATAAGCGTGCTGGATCTGATTCCGTTGGCCGTGGGTCATCACAAGGTTTCGTTTGCGTGCGATGGCGTGCGAGCGCCAAGCATCCACAAAGACCTCACAAACTTCGCCTTCTCCGAGACTACCTGCGTATTACTTATACGTAATGGACGTCTCCTGATCCAAAATCCTACAAGATCCAGGAGGCTCTAGAACTCGCGCCACTCGTGCCGACATCCAGGGGAGGCAGGTATAACAATAACATGCGCAGCATACAACTACCATCTCAGAAGATTGATCTTCTACCCCGAAATCAAGCTGCCGCCTCGAAAATTCTGCTAGCCAGCTCTTTAAGACCATCGTATCAAGGATCGAAGGAATAATGGCGACGGTAGACGTGGCTAAAGATTCGGACCATGACACTCGGGAGCTGAGTGCTCCTACGGACGAGGAGTATGCCTCGTCGACTAATGACGGAATTCAGCAGTTTGCTTATTCCGACTCGCGCAAGATTGGTGTTACCGGCGCGGTTTTTCTGATTCTGAACAAGATGATCGGGACCGGAAGTAAGCTGCCATGTTCTGATCGCGTAGGCGAGACCCCAACTTATAAACTAATCAGGCATTCTTTAGTTTTCTCAACCCCCTCGGCTATTTTTGCTGCGACGGGCTCAGTTGGGGTCTCCATCATACTCTGGGTAGTCGGTGGCATCTTAACCTTTTGCGGCCTGAGTGTTTTCCTCGAGTTCGGTTTGGCCATTCCCTTGTCCGGCGGCGAGAAGAACTATCTCGAACGGGTCTACCGCCATCCACGCTACTTGGCCTCGTGTGTTTTGGCATCTCAAATGATTCTTCTCGGCTTCTCCTCCGGGAATGCTCTCGCCTTTGGTCGATATGTATTGTACGCGTCTGGGAGCACGGAAGGGGACGGTTGGACAGCTCGGGGAATTGCTATCGCATGCATTACCTTCGCCGTTGGTCTCCATTCGACCCTACCGAAATGGGGCTTGAGGTTGGTAAATGTATTGGGGATTTTCAAGGTTGTTATTCTCGTCTTCATCGTATTCTCAGGCTTTGCCGCTCTTGCTGGCCGGCTTCGCGTCCCGCCGCCTGGGAACTTTAACAACGCATTTGCCATCGAAGTGACGGAGAACTACGGAGGAACGGGCGCTTACGGCTATTCGACGGCGTTGCTTCAAATCATCTACAGTTACAAGGGCTGGGAAAATGCCAACTACGTGCTCGGGGAACTGAAGAATCCCCGCAAGACGCTTGCGATCGCGGCACCAATCGCCATCGGCGGCGTGACAATTCTGTACGTTTTAGCCAACGTCGCCTATTTTGCCGCGATATCCAAGGATGACCTCGCCACGTCGGAAGTCTTAGTTGCGGGTTTATTCTTCCGCAACGTGTTTGGTGATAGCGCCGCTGCCCGTGCCCTCCCTGCCTTCGTTGCTCTAAGCAACTTAGGTAATGTGTTGGCTGTGAGCTTCGCCCACGCACGACTCAACCAGGAATTTGGAAAAGAGGCCCTCCTGCCATACGGCAAGTTCTGGGCCTCCATAAAACCGTTCAACGCGCCAGCTGCCGCGGTAAGTCGCAACTCAAGCCAAGCTCCCTCTCATAAATGAGGCCATGACTGATCTCGAGCCAGCTCTTCCTGCACTGGCTCATCACCGTGATCATTCTCGTGGCTCCTCCCGCGGGCCCCGCGTACAACTTTATCGTCAACCTATATACTTATCCAGGCGCTTGGATTAACGGGTTTGTCGCAGCGGGCCTTATTTATCTTCACTATAAGAAGTCCGAAAACTGGACATCGCCGTGGCACACATACTTGCCTATTAGCGTGTTGTACCTACTGGCTAACGTCTTCCTTGCCATTGTTCCATTCATCCCGCCCAACGGGGATTGGAACGCCGAAGGTTATCCTTATTTCGTGTTCCCGGTCGTCGGAGTCGGTGTGTTGCTTCTTGGTGCTGTTTATTGGGCGTGTTGGTCCAAATTGTGGCCGGCCGTCGGTGGGTATAGGGTTGAAGCTCATCGGATCGTCGAGGATGACGGTAAAGAGGTGGTTCGGTACCGTAAGATCAAGACGAGGTGATGCGACCATGGATTATTGTTGAACTGCGCCATTCTAGCAATGCGGCGATAGGGCGCCTCTACCTATATATAAATTTATAGATATATAGATTGGAGTTTAAGAGATGGTAGGGTAGTGTGGCATA
>JAOWAP010004404.1:0-13692 GCA_028565235.1 Hypoxylon lenormandii
ACAAGGCCAGCCTCCGAGGGAACGGGAACGGGAACGGGGCCAACTGCGCGAAGGGCTGGCACGGCATATTCGGCATCACCACGTTCCGGAGGAGTTGGGCTCGGTCCAAGCAGCCGAAGGTGGTGACGACGTCTTGACTCGAACGATATTAGGGGTGGTGCAGCAGCAGCAGCAGCAGGAAGATAGTAACAGTCTCGTATAACATTCGTTGGGAGAAATACCGTGATTTGGCACAGATATATATATAAACATAGGGACGGGATGGGAAGGATATGTATTTAGCAAGGGATGGTCGCACGGCATCATGATATAACTTGACTTTTTGGGTAGGTGTCTAGTCAGATATGAGATTGGAGGAACAATCTGGGAACTCTGTATGAAATCAACCATGTTCAATTGCAATTCCAATCGTTTCTTCTGCCTTGCCTTCTGTACAGTACTTACATCTGACACTTGTGATTCAAGCCATGGAGAGAAAAAAAAAAACCTGACTGACTTGCAAGCAAGCAAGTTATAAGCAAGTCTAAGCCTTCCTCCTCCCCCCAAAAAAGAAAAACCGAGTTTCCGCAACACCTACGCTATGCAGTTGTGAAACGGTCGATGCTGGGTGATTCCACAAGGGAAGCATTAAAGAAAGAAAGGGAAGAAAATATCAAGAAGAGAAACGAAAAAAGTCAATCAATCACCTGGCCGATCAACCCCTTTTGCCTTTGATACCGAACCTGTCCGTCCTCGACCGGCCTCGCCACCAACCTGCCTTCTTCTATGGGCAGACGAGGCCGCATATGGGTCTGACGCAGGTCTGGAAGCCGCAACCTATCCCCTCAGCCATCATGCTCTAGAATTTCTTGTGCTGGACGGTGCTGCTGCGGGCGCCGGGGCGCAGGTCCTTGACGTAAAACTCGAGGTTCTCGTTCTCGTAGACGTGGCCCCTCGGGCGCTGCGCCCCGGTGTAGAGGTTGTCTACGGAGTGCGGGTGGAACGTCGACTGCTGCGTACATCCGAGAATATGGTCCAGACCGGGAGGATGGGTGAGACGGAATATGCCGTAACTGCAAGATAAATATTAGCTCCTTTTGAACCTGGCTCATTTTCTAGAAGATGGAAGCGAAAAATACTCACGAAGGCTCAAACTTTGGCGCGCAGACAATTGCTAGGCTTTCTGGAAGCATCACCTGGTATCCGGCTTGCGTGTGCAAGTCTCTGGAGCTCATAAAACATGTCTGAGTCGGGTGCGTGTGAATCCAACCAAGCATAAGCAAGTCTTCATTCATGCAGTACTCTAGCATCGCGCCCTCGTTCTCAGTTTCACACGTGTCCGATGTACACTTCTGCTCGGGGATCAGGAGGCAACGCACGAACAACGCGTTATTAACGGCAGTTCCACATAGAATGCCGCACATCTCAAGGCCGCGCCTGGTGTTCTCCGACGCGACGGACAAAAACTGATGGCGTAACTGGCTAGGTAAGAATACGGAGCGGATTGGTTCGCCATTCTCGAGGTACGCTGCTGGCTTGAATGTGAGACGTTGTTTCTTCGCCGGAACGGGCGGATCTTCGTGTATCTTTGGGGGCGGTGTAGGGAGTTCCTGAGGCGTCTCGGGAGTCGGAAGAGTCCTTTCGGGATATATCTGCTGTTTGGCAGGGGGGCCGGGTGGAAGTGGATCTGACACAGGGCTAGAACTAGCTTCATGCCGGTAAGGAACGCCATCTTTAGGCGGTCGCGCCGGAGGCAGTGGATGTTGAGGAGTTGGTGTGCTTCTGCTATATGGTTTCTGGGCTTCATACTGAATCGGCTCGGACTTGGCTATAGTCGGGTATCGATAGCTTGAAGTTCTTGAACTCGCTGCCGGCGCGGGTCGTAGTTCTTTTACTTTTAATGGGTTCCACGGATCGTCATGATCGTCCTGGCTTCCATCCAACTTATTCCTTGTCGACTCCATCTGTCTTCGGAAAAGCTCCTCATCTTCGGCTTGTTTATTGGCCAACTCCTCGGTCCAGGTATTCCAGAAGCCCGCCGCGCGCCGGGACTGCTCCTCTTCTTGCGGCACGCCTGGTTTCCTAGTCGCATTTCTCGTAGCATCTCTGCGACGAATCTCTCTCTGGGCTAATTGTACAGCTAGTTCCTGGTGTTCGCCGGCATCGAGCAGCCGTGCAGCGGAAGACAAAGCTGGATCTGTGGATGCGCGCTCGTCATATTTCGACGGCGTCTTGGACCTGGCGCGGTCGGCCTGTTGCTTTTGGCGAAGCTCTTTTCTTCTAGTCTCTAGCACCCACTCCTCGTACTCCTGTTGAATTATAGGTTTTATATTCTCGAGATGGGTAGCGATATGTGGAAGGGAATTGTTCATCGACGCTAGCGCTTTCTTTCCTTCTGGTGTTTTAGCATCGGGGTGAGAGGGCAAACAGTCCATCAAAAGGGTCAAGTATCGCATGTAGAGTAGGTACGCTTGACCCCAGTTGCCATCATGTAGATAGCTTTGGCCCTAGAGGTGGTGAGAAATCCGTTAGCATCAACATTCTCAGACATATTAGCATAAGCTATACGATGTCCTGACCTACCTCTTGGCTCAGTGTGCTTGCCGTGCGAAGCCAGGCCTTCAACGGTATGCTAGGATTCCATTGGAACTTGCGGGCTCTCTCGGAGATCTCCTTGGTGGTTTGGGGGCGGTTGGTGTCCAAGAATGTCGAAGCTATCGGGGCTGTCGAAGCTGTCGGAGCCATCTTTCATCGCGCTGGTCGCTGACCCTTTTGCCCTGTGCCCCGCAGGCTATACTCCCTGGAATTGACGGATGCTGTAGAGTTTCATTTAGACTCTATCTCCCAGACACTAATGCTGGCATCATAAGTATTTCTTTCTTTGTTTCTGGCTGCCTAGAAGCTTGCGTGGCAGTTCTTTGACAGATCTCGTGGTGTGGATGCTGATGTTGACAAGCGTCGCGGCCTGTGCCTGTGCCTGGGCCTGTGACCTTGTTGACCTGTAACCGACAGCGCCGGAATGTTGAAAGCTTGGAGGGGTACCATATCGTATGCAGGTGCCTTATGGCGGGGCAAATTTGGAGCACAAGTTGGAGTTAGGCACACTTATAACAGCTGTGATTACGTCATATGCAGATACCTACAACCCTACCTTATATATGTCAATATGTCTGGATGTGGCTTGACTCCTTTTTAAGACGTTCCGAAAAGGGGTTCTCATCACCGGTCTTCTTATGGCTGCTAATGTTTAGAGACCCATGGTTCCAACCTTATATCACGCTCCGAGTTAGTGTGTAGAATCACATATGAATAATGAATATTAATCTCCTTATTCATCAGCCTTTCGCCGCAACCTTTCCTGGCGCTCCACCTCCTGCTTGTAATCCTGCTTGAGCCTGGATGATCTCTCCCTTCTTCTTCTCTAGCTTATCTTGGATTTCCTTAATCTGGTCTTCGGTCCTCTGCCTATAAATATGGATGTCAGCTACCAGTCCCAAAGAAGCAGTGAAACAGGGCAAGGCGATGAGGTATTACAGTTCCTTGCCGATGAACTCTAGCCGTCCGTTGACTGTGCTCTCGGCCTCGACTTTATCTTGCTTCAGTAATACTGGACCAACCAGCTTGTAGATGCTCTCGCCATCCTTCAGACGTTCAAATTCCTATGAAATGTAAGCTAACAAGCCTGCAGCTCCATGAGATAAGTTGTAACTCGTATTAGATAAAATAGTCCCTACTCACCTTCTGTACATTTGTGTTTTCCTGACTCTGTGCCTCGAGCTTCTGCTGTGACTGAACAGCTGTCTGGAGTTCTTGCTGTAACTTGGTGTAGTCTTCAGAAAGGCTTTGGAGCCGTGCTTGGACTTCGGCCATAGTCTCAGAGTTTAGGTCTTTCTAGAATGTCTTGTTGAATAGGTAGGTGGGATGAAACCTGAGTTTGTGCGGGAGATTGATTGTTCTGCTCTAACGTGTATGAATATTACCTAGGTACCTAGGTTGACACTTGGTTCTTTATGAAACGATTGTATGAGGGTTGAGGGTATCACCGTTTTGTTAGAAGACTTCGATACCTAATATTGTCTGTGGCTGCTGTCAGGTTGTTGTGGCTTTAACATGTATGCCAACCCGTGCTAACCAATCGATAAGGAAATATACCCCTCCTACCTCCTGCCTCCTAGGGCTGTAGGGGGTTGTTTTGGTAGGTACTTTCTTCCCCATACAGATCCGTACTCAGATTAATGTACCTTTTATTAAGACTTCCCTGAAGTCGGCGGCAATAACCAACTTTTGATCTTCAATTCCAGCGTCGCCCCAGCACCCAACAGCGCCCCAACAATAACAAACCCTTCCGACAACAACCACGATACCGACCCCATCCCGAGTTGTTCTCCTATCCCTCGACAACGTTTTCCTTTACATATCTCATGTATTTAAACTCCCCTCGCATTCAACCATAGCCTTCTCCTACCCAAGCAGCTGTGAAGACAACCTCCCGATCAGTTGAGGATGTCCAACACCGATTTTCTCGGTCGAGCAATCGACACGGTGCGCCGCGCTATAGATGCCGATAATGGAAACGAATACGATAAGGCCTACCAGCTGTACTACCAGTCCCTCGAGCTGTTTATGCTGGCCCTCAAATGGGAGAAGAACCCCAAGTCGAAGGAGATGATCCGCCAGAAGACGGGCGAGTACATGGACCGCGCCGAAAAGCTGAAAGCCCACCTCTCCGATGCGGACGCCAAGCGTAAAAAACCTGGTATGGTCGGCGCCAATGGCTCATCCACCGGTGGTACGGGGAAGGGAAAGCAAAATGGCGACGACGGCGTAGACGAGGACAACAAGAAGCTGCGGAACGCCCTCGCCGGTGCTATCCTACAGGACCGGCCGAACGTCAAGTGGGATGATGTTGCTGGGTTGGACGGCGCAAAGGAAGCACTGAAGGAGGCCGTGCTGCTGCCCATCAAGTTCCCGCACCTATTTGTGGGAAAGCGTCAGCCATGGAAGGGTATTCTCTTATACGGCCCACCCGGTACGGGTAAGAGTTATTTAGCAAAAGCCGTGGCTACCGAGGCGAACAGCACATTCTTTAGCGTGAGCAGCAGTGACTTGGTGAGTAAATGGATGGGTGAGAGTGAAAGGTACGTCTTACAACCCCTATTCCTACGACTCTAAAGCCAGCAGCTAACCAGTGGCTGCTCACAGGTTAGTCAAGCAGCTGTTCGCCATGGCGCGAGAGAACAAGCCGTCGATTATCTTCATCGACGAGGTCGACGCCCTCTGTGGCCCGCGAGGCGAGGGCGAGTCGGAGGCGTCGCGAAGAATTAAGACCGAGATGTTGGTGCAGATGGACGGTGTCGGAAAAGACTCGACGGGTGTGCTGGTCCTGGGAGCAACCAACATTCCTTGGCAACTAGACGCCGCCATTCGAAGACGATTCCAGCGGAGAGTACATATCAGCCTACCGGACCTCGCAGCAAGGACTACCATGTTCAAACTCGCTATTGGCGAGACGCCAACCACCTTGAAGAACGAAGACTATCGGGAATTGGCAAAGCTTGCCGAGGGATACTCAGGCAGTGATATCACTATCGCCGTACAAGATGCTCTTATGCAGCCAATACGCAAGATTCAACAAGCTACGCACTTCAAGGAGGTAAGTTTTTCGACACCACCAATATCGAGAGTTGTTCTTTGATGCTAACGGCAATTTAATAGGTGGAAAAGGATGGGGTAATGCGCCTAACGCCCTGCTCGCCGGGCGAGCCCACAGCAAAAGAGATGACGTGGGACGACATCGAGGCGGAACTACTGCTCGAGCCCCTCGTGGACTTTAAGGATTTCGTCAAGGCCATCAAATCGTCACGGCCGACCGTTTCCGACGAGGACCTCAACCGGAATTCGGAATGGACCAAGGAGTTCGGAAGCGAAGGGAACTAGGAAGACGGCAAAGAAGATTTTACGGGAGCGTGACGGCATTATCAGGCGTTTTAGGCGACTTTACTACATTAATGCTTTTTGGCCGCTTCTTGTTCTAGGAGGTAGACACATCTGAATTCGCTAGCCATCGGAATACATATGATGATTACCTGTGCTGGACCTTTTTTAGCAATGGAGAACTTCCGGTTTACATACATACATATTAGTCTGTACACGATACAAGCTGACCTCGTAGATTGTAAGGCTTAAGCGGATGCTGTGAAATGGTAGGCAATATCCAGATAGCATTAAACACGAAATATATGAGAGCACACGCACTTCTAGATAAAGGCTAATAGTACTGTCTATAGGTATGTAATACGGTACCTTGTTCTAGATACCAAGCTACCTCGTTTGCTTAGCTTGTAGGTACGCATAGCAGCAATCATCATCACCCTCCCTCTCCACACCCGCACACCCGTCGTTCATAGCGAGCAATAACACTGTCCATGCTATCTCCGTGTCCAAGACGACGCACAAGCATCACCTGGCGTAGAGCTTGAAGCGCCTGGGCGGACTTTCGTACGCAACCGAGTACGAAAGACCGGCTGGTTCGAGTCCAGCGGTGAGCAGCCACCTACTTGGATTGTCATTATCCTTTTGCTCATGGGACTTGAGGTTTCACTTAGGGTGGTCCTAGTCGTTGTCGCTCGCGAAGACGACGTACAATGTTTCTCCCAAGTTTTTCTTCCCCCTTTTTAAATCGGCATGCGAAAATGTGTAATATCAATCCATTGCTAAACTCCTCGATGTCTTAAACTGCGTACACCATGTAAATCATCATTCGCCTCAAGACCGAAAGTCGACAGGCTCCCCAGGATGATGACTGCACGCAGTATATCAAGTCGACAATCAACATAACACCACGTCGTTCACTTTACAAAGCAGTTCTCTCAACTCGTCCATGCAGCTTTTTGTTAAAAAATCTGTAGAATAAGGACGGGTATGATCCTACCATGTACAAAGCCACAACCCGAGAAAACACCTGAAGTAGTCCGGAACGCCTAGCCCGATGCCTTGGTCCAACTTTGAATATTGCAGCCTCCGCGGACGAAAAACATTCCTAATCATCCGCATGCTTCTTCTTTTTCTTCTTTTTCTCGCCGTTTACTTCCGCTTCCACCCCACCATTCACGTCGCTATGCTTCCGCTTCTTCTCGTCCTTCTTTCCCTTTTTCTCCTTCTTGTCCTTGGATTTCTTCTCCTTCTTGGGGGCAGCAGCACTGGATTGAGGGTGGGCATCAATCATCTCCGTGTCGATAGCCATGCTCTGACCATCGGCGAGGATATCGGCCATGGCTTTTTCCTGAGTAGGGGGTCAGCACGTTGGCATAATACAAGTAGCTAATATTTAATGATATGTACTCACCATCACCTCTGCGTTCTTGGGCAACTTCTTGCCAGTCGAATAGAACTCTAGTCGGTCCTCGACCTGTTGTCTCAATGCATCGCCAAACTTCTTTGATGGCTGCTCGGCGAAGTTGTCAATTCGACTAGCGATACTGCACTTGTTGGCAAGGTATCGGGAGATTCGGCCCTTGTCTTTCGGGCTTGCTCGTCCGATAAATGTGCTGTGGTAGATAAGACCGAACTTGGGCGTGTTGCCCTTCGTCTTCAAAGCTCGGAACAGAGCCTTTTCGGCACCGAGAATTTGCACGGTGGAAGCAGGATACTTGGACAAGTTCGTCAAGGAGCCAGCCTTCTGGATGAGGCGAGCAGCAACAACCTCACCAATAAGCGCTGCCAAGTTAGGCGCCACCGTACTCATCTTCTCAACCAAGTAGCTATAGAGCGTTCTTCGGTACTCGGCAAGCTGAACCACCTTGCCGGCGAAGGTAGAGATGTTGGCCATGTCGACCTCTGACAACTCTCGGCCCATAGAAATCTTGGCCTTGTTGATGATCTCCTGCGCCTTCTCTTCATCCTCGTTGACGAGGGCGGCGACCTCGTGCAGCTTCTCGTCGGACAAGGTCGACTTGTCGCCAATGAAAAGAGCCAAGCGTGCGTACGTCAGGTTGTCGGAGGCGATGTTAAATAGTTCGGGGAAGTGCCATCCGTACCACTCTCGTACCTTTTGAGAGAACAGGTTGATACCCTTGTCGAGGTTATCGAGCGTCGCAATGGCTCTGATGATGTGGTTGTCGTTCTTGTGAACGTTGAACTTTACCTTACCGCGAGAGTAAGCGTGACCCAAACCAAGCTGGGCCCTTTCTACATCGCCCTCTTGGAGACCCTTCAGCAGCTTGGACGAATGGAGGCGGATGCCTCGTAGCAGGTCGGCGACGACATCAGAGGTATCACCAGTTTCGCATTCGACACCTGGGAAAGCAGCCTTGATCGATCCAGCCAAGTTTTTGTCAGCGACGCCAAGGACGATCTTGCTCTTCTTGGATTGGGGCAGGTTCAGTTCGAGGTTGGACTTGAGATAGTCAGAGAGGATTCCTTCGGAAACGAGGTTGATATTTTCGAGGGCGTCGGCGGCATTTCTAGAATATGTGTCAGTTAATTCGTGTAAGATAGTTCTGCGAATAGTCGAGTTCTACCTCCAGGGCGCAAAGTTGACCAATTGCACCATCTTGCCGAACTTGGCGAGGTCCTGACCAGCCTTTTGCACCTCTTTGAGGTGGAGGCCGACAGTGTCCTGCTGGTGAACGACCTTGAAGATGGCATATCCGACAGCGGACTCATGCAGCAGGAAGTCTACGCGCGTCATTTTGTCTATTGGGGTGGGTTTAGGACGAAGTTGCGCATGGGGTGGCGTCCTTGAACGTACGTGAAAAATAAAAATTGAAGCTTCGTAGAAAAACTCGAAGGTCCGAAATTTTTTTTGCTTGCTGCGAAAGCTCCTATCCACTTCGGTACGTACTAGTTCGGCAGAAGTTCGGCAATCTCTTGAGTCGGGTACGTACCGAACCTCACCTTTACCTATTTTCATCAATCAACGCCTTCCTTTCTTCGCATCGCTTGATCATCATCAAATGCTGGTTGTGGCACAGGCTCAATATCCTTTTTATGAGTTTATCTACTTCGTGAATTCCATGTGGTCATACAATTCCTAGCTCTCATAACTAAAAATTATATTGGATCTTGAATCATTTTTGTGCTCACAGTCGAATTCTCGTTATATATCTGTATCATACGGTCTAGCTCTACTACCTCCTTTAAACCGTTTCTAGGTAGTTTTGAAGCACGCAGCCGGCTAATAAGTCTATGAGGTATCTTCCCATGTGACATATATGACTTCCCATTAATATCGTCGACCAGAGAACATCACTCCAAGAGCCAATTTCCTATTAAGCCCTTCGCGTCGAACCTGTTTGTACCTTGAATGGAATATTGCCAAGATGTCACGTAAGGACAACGCTGAAAGGGCGAGCAACACGGAGTTTGGCTTCTGGGTCTCGATATGGACACGAGACATGGTACAACCTGAACACATATTGGAGAATATCCAAGCTGGCACTGTCTGAGTCAACAGTGATGCTGAAATTGGAGCCAAGTTCCTGTTCTGAGGCCAAAACATAGTAGTCTTGGAATTGGATGGGACTTGGACGATTTGGAAGTTCATCGTTACTTGCAGATTGTATTGTCTTGGTCGACCCCTCGGGATGGTAGCTCGTTGTGTAACGAGGGCCGTGTGAAAATCCTGCATGTTCTTTTCCCCATTTCAATTTGCAGGACGGTCCTAAAATATGGCAGCTACCTTACCACGTCATCTTAGAGACCGAATCAACGTAAGTAACACGTTTTCCCTGCTATATATATTCTGTATCGTTCTTTGGTTTGTCTGTTTAATCGGAGCAACTGGCTTGGTTGAGTCGAATCTCGACTAGGATAGAGCAACGTCAAGGCGACAAGATGAGATGTGACGTGTCGAGCCCCTTTTTGTTAGGTACCTAGAGCCAATTCATGAAAGATGAACTGCAACCTAGAATGTTGGAGTGTTGGAAGAATTCGAATTCACCGAAACAATGCAAAAACAGTGCGGGCGAATTGTTTCGGCATCAATATGCACGGAGGCTGCATATCTGATTCGCTGGAGGACTATCGGATGCGACACCTCAGCCCCCAATCGTGGCCGTTGAAATGACCTCCATTGCCTAAGTCAGGCCGACTTCAAAGGCCTCCTAAGCCGCAGTTTTTCTTTAAATCCGCTGAGGTAAAACTTGAAGTTGGTTTCTCTTTTTTCTTTCTCTCAGCCTTACCCTGAATTCTACTACGTTTCAATCTTCCAACTTCGTCTCTACAAATTCCGGCCAGTATGTCGAAAGGTGATGGTCCCCGAAAACTCGGCTGCGAATGCGCAGCGGTTTTCGACAATGCGCCATCGCTAGCCCAGCATATTCAGCAGACGGGCCACATGAAAGCCAGATGGTGCGCAACATGCCATCGTCTATTTCCCAAGCAAAAGGCCCTCGAACAGCACAAGAAGAGTGCCGCAAAACATAAAAACGGCCAAACCGTCAAATCCAACGCATCTACGAGCAAATCTGCGGCGGCCACTAAGACCCCCAACTCCGCTTCGAGTAAACCTGTGGCAGCTGCTAAGACACCCAAGACACCCAAGGTATCTGAGGACGTGAAGGGAAAGAAGAAGGTTCAAGAGAAGGTGCCAAACAACCCTACTAAAGGTAACCACCATAACCCTAAGGATCCAGTAAATACTGTTTCAACTTGGGCAAGAACTAACTAATTCACCTTGTAGAAGTGATAAAAAGTAGTAGCCAAATCGTCCAGAAGCCACCACCAGCTGTAATGATTCCTGCCGCGCCAACTATGGTTGTGCCATCTGATATTCTTATCAAGTATCCATGGGCATCAAAGTCAGAAGACCCGAAGCTACTTGCGGCCTTGAAATCCTGTTGCCATGACCAAGGACGCTTGGAGGAGCAAGGTTATCACACGGGTGACTTTACTTCTCGAAAAGCTATCAAGTCCGGCTTCGCGACTTTCCTTGCAACACCAGCAAGGATTTATGGCGTAACAAGGCGCAAAGCCATTGCCGTTGACTGTGAGATGGTGGGAATTGCGGGTGGGAAAGACGAACTCGCTCTTCTGTGTGCTGTGGATCTCTTCTCGGGGGAGGTTCTCATCGAATCCCTTGTTCTGCCCCTTGTGGCCGTGAAAGATTGGCGCACCAAGTATAGCGGAGTAACGGCAGCCATGATGAATGCAGCCCAGGCTAGCGGCGAAGCTCTCGATGGATGGCCGGCGGCACGAGCAAAGCTTTTCGAATTCGCCGACGCTGACACTATACTGGTAGGCCACTCGCTAGACAACGATCTTAAGGTTCTCCACATCTCCCACAGCCGAGTCGTCGATTCGTGCATCCTCGTCGCAGAGGCCGTCTTCGGGAAGGGAAATAGACTGGGGCGCCGATGGGGGCTGAAGGCGCTGTGCAAAGAAATCTTGGGAGCCACGATACAATCATCCAAAAAGGGTCACGACTGCCTGGAAGATACACTGGCGACGAGGGAACTAGTGCTGTGGTGTCTCAAACAGCCCGATCAACTAGAGGCTTGGGCCAAGAAATCCTTGGTCCAGTACGAGATCGAGAAACAGAAAAGACTGGAACGACAAAGAGCGAAGGCCAAAGAAAGAGCCAAGCAGAAGCAGAAGGAGCTGGAAATGTCGCCCTCTTCGACATATAATAGCATGTTTGAGGACGGTTTGAGTATAATCAACGATCCGGATCTCTTTCCCCCTGGATATGATCCGTGGTCGGACTAGGCTTAAGCTAGTAACCTGACTACATTTCTTATTTGTCTTTACTACTGGGGTACGGGCATAATGTTCTCCTTTATGGTTGAATGACAACCCTGGGGACTTTCTTATGATTCATGATTCATTTACTCTAGGTATCTCGGTGGATTACTTCGAGGATTTGGGTGGGCGACACGGTACTTATGATCAATTACTGGTTCAACATGCAGGCTATGTATCCGGTCCTAAGAGAACCTTGTTAGTGTTTCTATTTAAGCTACACTGATGGGTTCGAGAGACTACCTACCTGGTATCACACATCTATTTGCATTTCCAATTATCCCAAGGAGGTAACAGATGCCCGAATACTCTTAACGCAGAATACTCATCGTAGTTGCGTTGACTTCATATTTCGTCTGGCATAAATCTGCGTAAGTTCAGATGCAGATCCTTCTATAAGGACGGCTATAGGCAGGGCTGACTAAGCCCGAGTTTCATTCAATATAATACCTACCAACCAACACCTCAAGTCTGCCCTTAGTTTGTTTCTTGATTGTGTCACACATCTAATTTTGGATAGCAGTTTTCTCACCACGACCTCTAACAGATAACAAGTACTCGATTAACATTCTCTTTGCCACATCTCTCCCTTAACAACCCCCTTACAACCTCGGCAATCTCTAGAGCAATGAGAAACAGCACCGTCCATGATCTACCGATCTTGATCATCGGTGCTGGTGTCGCCGGCCTCACGCTAGCACAAGGTCTACGGCTCCGCTCAATCCCATTCCGCCTCTTTGAGCGCTATCCTCGGGCGCGCGTCTCGCAGGGCCATCGATTTCGCATCTCGAACGATGGCCAGGCAGCACTCGACAGCGTTCTTTCTCCCCAACTACAAGACCTGTTCAGGAGCACCGTGGCGGAAGGACAGCGCTTTGAGCCGCGATATGTAGACCCTAGGAAGCTCGACTTTGCAAAGCCCACGCCGGCGAACCCGGGGTCCATGCCTGTAGACAGGACGCTGATCCGGATGCTGACTTCGCTGGACATTGAAGACTCCATCGAGTATGAGAAGGAGTTTGAGTCTTATAGCGTTACTAACGAACAGGTCCAAGTCAAGTTTACCGACGGCTCGATGGCATGCGGGCAGTTGCTTGTCGGCGCGGACGGCGTCAGGAGCCGCGTGCGGAAACAGCTTCAGCCAAATCGCAAGCTGCTCGACTTAGAGCGCTGGATTCTATGGGGTCGAACTTCATTAACGGAAGATTTGAGGAGAGACTTGCCGCAGGACATACTAAGCTGGTGTATGTACATGGATCAGGACGCTAATGTACAGGCCGTCGTCGAGCCGATGGTATGGCCGCAAAGCGTGCGGCAGGAGTCGAAGGCGAGGTTGCCTGACTTTCCTGACTACGTGTATTGGTGCGTCGGTACGGCATCTTTCCAGTATTCAGAACGACTGCCGAGGACGGTGGAAGAGAAGCGGCTGTTTCTGGAGGAGGCGACCAAGGACTGGCACCCTGCTCTGAAGCTCTTGTTTGACTCGGCCGTGCATGATCTGTCTGCCTGCGTACCCATCCTGTCGAGCAAACCAGACATCGAAATCGGCTCGGCGAGCCAAACCGGGCGAGTGACGCTCATCGGGGATGCAGCACATGCGATGAGTCCCATGGGTGGTTCCGGCGGCGATACAGCCATCCGGAGCGCAGCAGATCTGGCACAGACAGTTGCTGAAGAAGGCATTGCGAAACGAAGTATCGCGGACTTCGAGGCGAGGATGGAAGAAAGAGCTAAACTGAAAATCGAACACTCTTTCGCCGGCGGACGGAAATACTGGCGTGGGAAACAATGGTCAGAATATAGCGAAATTGATATTTAAAAACTCTACTTCGAGGCTATACAATGCTGTCTACATGGTATAAGAGCTCGTTTCAAGACTCGAAGCTTACGACTATCTAGGAGGTAGGCTAGGGATTTCTAGACACCTTTTAAAGCTCTCGTATTTCAACTTGCATAAGGTAATACTTAAGAGAA
>JAOWAP010004415.1:0-28445 GCA_028565235.1 Hypoxylon lenormandii
CTCGGTCGTACGCCGCGCGCTTCGCGGGGATGGAGAGGATCGAGTACGCCTCGCTGATGCGCATGAAGCGCCGCGCCGCGTGCGGGTTCGAAGGGTTGTGGTCGGGGTGGTGGGATTTGGAGAGGGCGTAGAATGATCTAGTAGTAGGGGGTTAGTTGGTGAAGCTAGACGAATGGCTAGATGACTGATCGAAGACCTTGTGTAGGTAGGTGAGAGGAGTAGAGAAGCGGGTTAGAACGTTGGATATAGTCACTCACTTCTTAATATCGGTGGGCGTGGCGCCCGAGTGCAGCTTGAGCGTCTCGTAGTGGTTTGTCGAGTTGTCTATCTGCTCATCTTGTAGGCTTGCGGTGCTGTGGAACTGCCGCCGTCGCCCGCCGCGGTTCGAAGGCGCCGCTACAGTCGGTTGACCGGGAAGAACGTATTGATAGAGCTGGAGGAGACATTGGCGCGGATGAGCTGTAATTGAGGGGGACAACGCGCAGCGGAATGGCATGCCTCATCCCGAACCGAATATTGTTCTAATCCTAGAGTTTGTCTTTGCACAATTCGTCCTATGAGATAGTAGGGCAGAATATTCGAGGGAAGAGATGAATGGTTCAATTGGGCCATCAAAGTTGGGAATGAACAAGTGACGACATGGAATTTTGAGCATCTTGCAGTGATCTTATCTGATGTGGCGGTGCATATGTGGCTTGACCTTTGTGGCTCCAATAGGGGTTAGGGGTCAGGGGTTATACGCCAACGGTGTAGTTGAATAATGGAGCAAACAAATCATTGCTCAAGTGCCACCTGGCCACTCGAGACGCATGTATACCTGCTAAGTGGCATTGCTGAGTTATTCATTATGACTATGGGTGTTGGAATAATATTTCCCTTCGAGATGTCATCAATGACTGTACCTAGGTAACCCCAAGTCGAGGCGAAGCATAAACGAAGCCCATTGATACCAATCACAAGGTCTTGAGCCTTGATATCCTTAGTAGTATTTTTCCGAGTCATACACTGGTGGCTTCAGAGTCAGGTGAGTAGTTGTAGATGGTAGCTAATCAAGCTAGAACTTGAAACAACAGGACTCAGATCGAGAAAATAAGACGTGCCTTAAGGAGGTAAGCAAGGAGGCACCGCCACGTACCTGATTGGATTGAAGCTTTAGTTTGTTCTGTCCTAGAAGATTACGGGGGATCAATTAGTGTTAAACTCGATGTGCTGGTGATCGTGACGCGTCTCCCAGTGAATCCAAGACTGGATAAGAAACGCGATACAAACAAAAGTCGCTAGATGAGGCATCTATACAGTCATTGACACTTGGGACTCTGTCAATCCGACGCATCTTTCCTCAAGTTGAGCTCCCTTGATCTGCTTCCCCCGTCTTAATAGTAAGGATTTCCATCTCAACTGCCATTGTCCGCCATCTCCTGACTCTTAGCTTGAGGTGACATAGAAGGGCATGCATCTCTATATAAGTACCTGCTCAGTCAAGAACTCCAGAGCTCTTACTATCGATAGGCTAAAGCATTCATTCCATGATTTCTCGCAACAAACCCTGACTCCCCGTCTTCAATACTGCAACGAGGCATTCATCTTCGCGAATCTTCGTACTTTAGCTATTTTCGAAATTAGTACCTCCATTGTTAACCCTACCTTGTTTTGGCAGTGTAAATAGGCACTCGGTTTGATCACGATGGAAGACAGAACATCGCATGCTACACCAAACCCCAGTCCTGTACTGCTTTCGCATCAAGATATTCCAGTCAGCGTTAACAAATGCTTTCATGGACGCCAGGAAAGCATTCAATACCTCCGCGACCAGCTTCACTCCACGGCTCGATACCCGTCTGCCCCGTCTGCTGTCTGCGTTCACGGGCTGCCTGGAATGGGCAAAACTCAGCTGGCAGCCCAATATTGCAAGCTCTTTAGCAAAGAGTACTTTGCTTGCATCTGGGTTGCAGCAAACACCCGCTCAAGTGCCGAGGACGCGCTGGCGAGTTATGCTGTCAAGATCAAGCTTGATGGGGCATCTATAGAGGCGGAACCTAGCAAAAATGCTCAGCTATTGGTCTCTTGGCTGAGAACGACAGGTAGGTCGTCCTTGGAAGACGTGACTATCAGTACTAATTCCACGCAGACAAACACTGGCTTGTTGTCTTTGATAATGTTGTCGATGCCCAGCATTTGGAAGACTTTTGGCCAATAGGTGGAAATGGTCACATCGTCATCACAAGCAGGAGTCCGTACGTTGCAGAATTCCGCGATTTAGTTTCTTTGAACCTTCCACGATTGAGCCGGGACGAGTCTAGAGACCTATTTTACAAGGTTTGCGGTCAAGACAGGGTAAAAGAACACGACGAGGAGATGCAAGAAGTCCTGGAAGAGTGGCAAGGTCTTCCCTTGGGATTATACCAGATTGGCAGTTACATCAATCGAGTGCACCTGTATATCAGACCCTTCCCGGACCTCCGTCGGCAATCCGCAGTAACGATCAATCGGCTAAGGTACTGCGATGATGAATATGGTGAATATCCCCACAGCGTTGCAGCCGCCTTCTCTACTGGTGACTTGGAGGGGCATATGAAAACAGTCTTGAGGACTCTTTGCTATTTTGATCCCGACAGCATTCCGAATGAGCTTCTTCATTCGATTTTCGACGACGGACAGACGGGAATCCAAGTTGAGACAGAATTCAAGTACGTTCGTCCTTGCCATCATATCTATGTCCTTCCATTCTGACAAAGGTCGCTAGCCTTTACGATGCCTTGACTGGACTTTGCCGAGCGGGCCTCATCTCACAAACCAATGATCATACAAGTGTTCATAGGCTAGTACAAACCGTCGTAATTTCGGAAATGAGCACAGAGACTCAGATCGCCACTTACAGTCAAGTCCTTTCTCTCTTGAATAGAAAATTTCCTCGTCAGGTTGAAGGCAAACCCATGCGGCAGGACTGGGGTCTGTACGTGAAGTACTTGCCACACGTTATGTTCATATGCCTTCGGTCACGAGAGCTGTTCCACGAATCTGGAAAGGAACCCGAGTTGGCAAGCCTCCTGAGCGCGTGTACTTGGTAAGACACCAACCCCATCATGTTCCGCAACCCAACCACGCCGCGTATCCCTATTAAACGTATCAACGATCATCAAGGATGCTTACAATGTACAGGTTCATGGTAGAATGCGGTCTGCTTTCGGAAGCAGAACCTTTGATCACGACTGCTCAAAGGGTCTGCCCGGCCACTGAGGATGGCCAGTTGACTCTGTCAGCTGTCTATTTCAATTTGGCTCGCGTGCGATTCGAATGCAACCGAATGGAGAGTCTAGAGCTCTGTAAAAAGGTGCTGGAGATTCGTGAAGGATTACTAGATCCATTAGATCCCCTTTTGGGAAACACATTCTTCTATATCGGGATTGTCTACATGGAACTCGAGTGTCTCAAGGAGTCGTTGGAGTCCAATTCGAGAGCCGTAGAAATTCACGAGGCCTGCCAAAAGAGTGGGAAACATGATGGTTGTCCCACTGCTCTCGCCTATCTTGACCTGGGTCTATGCTACTGGAAGATGAGCAAGTTGGATTTGGCATCTAAGTACGTGGAGAAAGGCCTGGCCTTCTTTGAGAAGACGAGTGGAAAACTATCCCCAGAATACGGCCGGTAAGTTTCTCCTTTTTATAATGATCTTCATGTATGGGCGTCCGTCAGAGTTACCCTTCAGAGCTGACCTACGCTTAGAGGACTGTCCTATCTAGCTTTGGTGAGAGAGGCACAGAACAGACCAGGCGATGCTAGAGAAGCGTCTTGGGCTTCCTTGGAGATTTACGAAGCTGTCGCGCCCCATGGGTTTAAGACCGGTTTAGATCTACACAAGATGGCAACTTTTCTTCATAGGGAGGGCAAGTTGGAACAAGCTTTGTATGCGATCAAGTACAATCCACACCTTTGATTTCGCTGACAGAATGACAGGGACTATACTCAAAGAGCCGTCCGGATATTCGAAACTAGTCTCGAGCCTGACCCTATGATGGCTAGATCAATGTTCAGGATGTCCCAGATTCTTGGAGATATGGGAAGAGATGAGGAGGCGGCCGAGAAGAGAACAGAGGCCGCACGGCTGAGAAGTACGATCACGACATTCTCGTACAAGACCGGTCTTACTACCGAGGTGTTTGATACCCTCATACCATCTTTTCTTTGTTAGCTAGGTACATACCTGTCTGGCATGTGCCTCTAACGCGTCTGCGAAATACCATTCCATTCCCTATTTCAATGGGGATGTCCAAGCTTACCTCAGTCGAATGTCAGGAAGAGATAAAGGGCACACCCCGTGGAGTTGGACCAGAGAACCTGGAAATGGAATACGTACCTAGGTAGTGAATAAATTCGTTTTACAACTGACTGACACTGCTATGAGCCAAGCTCCTAGGAGTACTAGTAGTGCATACCTCACTTTGGATATATCGAGAAACTTGGAGGCTAAATGATGGCCAATGGTCATCGTCAAACCAATGAATTTCCTGTCGATTACGGAACTACCTGCATTATAGGCCATCAAGCCTTTTCGTTGAATCCGTAGTATCTGTTCATGATGGTAAAAAGTAGATCGCCGATCTAGATATGCGCGCAGTCAGTCATTGACATAACCGCTTGCTTATTAAATGAAGGGAAAGAGAAAACGTCGGGACTTCGTCGGCGTGGCTTTAGGGGGAGGTAACGAAGTTTTTCAATGCTTTAATCGCTAGGTCCTCCAATTGGGGGACAGAACGCGCTTGTAGCAATACGCAAGATGGGAAGGCTTGGACTTTGCGCGCTCCCAATAAGCAAGCAGGTTATTACGCTTCAGCGAAAGCTCGGCGAGAAAGAAAGAATCCCCAGCCGAAAACTCCGGCAATAGGCCTTTGCTATAACATAGGACTCCTCGCAAACTTGGGTAATCCTTGAGGTGGCTGGATGAATTTCGTGCCGTGCGTCGGGTCAAGCCTCTGGGCTTAAGCCTCGGGGACTGTCAAGCAGGGGGGGCCCTTTTCACCCGTCCACCAGCAGCAACAGCTCAGGGAGGCTCAGGGCAACTTTCGGGCGGCATATAGCTGTTGCTTAGACAGACCGGTAAAGAGCACACCCAAAGGGAGCGTAGATCTGGTGGTTAACTTGGGAATTGGTGCCTAAAATAAGTACATTCAGATCGCTGGCGCCGGAGCAACCGCAATCCGGAGCTACACCGCAATCCGGAGGTACCGAAGCAAGTAGGTACCCGGCCAAACGCAAAAGCCATGCAAACGCAAGGCGGCAGGTTGCCACGCAAACGCCAGTTCATTTCCCCAAACACTCAATTCTCTAGATTTACAGAATTCCTTCATCATTCTCCATCATTCTCCGTTCCAGATTACCCAACGATTCTTGCCAAAAGTCAAGCGCTATGGCCAACATCGCCCTGAGAGAGATGGTCAGAGCTCTGCGGAGCGAAAACCCTGGCATGGGCCTCAAGAAGCTTACAGCACAAGTCAAAGCCTTCTGGCCCAAGGACATGGAAGTCGAGAAGAAGACAGTCAAAGAAGTGTGTCAACACCTCGATGATCAACATCAGGCCGCAACCCAGATCAGAGCACGGGATGACGACTTTCATTCTCGCGTCAAGGCGGCCTTCGAGATGTTTCGCGACGCAGAGCGAGCCTACCTACTTGCATTCGACAACGACAAGGTGCGTTCGATGACCAAGAACCCCGACGCTCCGGGTTGGTTCGCGGCTTCGCAGCTGCGCCACTACTTCGAGATCTTCCTGACCCTCAAGGGCAAGAAACCGTGCACCCTCGCAGGAATGAACAACGGCCAGGAGCTTATCAACGGTATGGTGCTACAGTGTCTCGCTCCCATGATGGAACAATTCGAGCTCGAGTCCTACGGCTTCACCCTTCGATATCTCGCCCACGATGTCTTGACGGAGCAGCTCAGCCACCCTGGCTTCAAGAACTCTTGGGTCTTCGCCGATACGCAATCGGAGAAATGGAACAGCGTCCAAGATATCTTCCTGGTCCCTCACCCAGGCCGACGAAACCGCGAGGACGCTGTTGGTGCGGCGCTGGGGTATCCACTGCCGGGCGGAGCAACGACTGTCTGGCTGATCGACGACACCGAGACATCTGAATTGCAGCGTATCACTGGTGAGGAGGTTGATGCAGTCATAGGGATGGAGTTTTTCTCCAGTGACCGCGGCGCGAGAGATTGGCTAACGCTGCATGATCATTACGCCCTGTGCAAGCAAGCTGCCAAGGACGTCGGGGTGGAATTGAAGATTGAGCATGAAGACTGAGGTTGATTCGACGTATGACAACTTATGTCTGTTAATCCGCAGCAGAAGATGTCTAGGGCGAATAACAAATACGTAATACCACATAACAATGGGAATGGCAGAGCGGGTGGTGGGCAGAGAGCGTTGTTCTTAAGGATCGGGGGAAGGAAAAGGCCGAACAGATGCATCGACAGACCTCTCAATTCCTATCTCCTTAATGGCAAAGAACCAGCTCCACTCCGTTATGATTCGTGAGATGACTTGTACAATATCAGGCTGGCTACCTATGCATCTCAGCGAATTTTAGCTACCAAAGCATACCAGAGCGGTGACGAAATCTCCCAGGCAAGTATACCTTAGCCGTGGGATTATGTGCCATCTTCTCGGGAGTTTCCAGCGACCTAATCATCGCGGGTTCCATCATATATGACAGTCCATAGCAACGTCAGTAATGCAAGCGTAATGGTCATCGGGGTGGACGCGCTTTGGATATCTCCATCTCGGAACCAGCCAAATAGCCACGCGAACATGAATGCCAGCGCTGGAGAAACACAGACTGCAAGGTAGACTACTACTCTGAAAGCGGATCTTCGTTCCTTAGCTGCCAACCCCCAGAACTCCTCTAATCTTGTCACATCGTAGGACGTGGCCACCGGTCGATCTCTCTTAGGAAGTCGGTCCATAATCTCTTCGGCAATGTTGCGGAGTGGCTGGTGGGCGAAGTGGAAGGGGTGAACGAGACTTCTGGTACTGCAGCATGAGTAGAATATATCCTTGAAGATCTCTGGGGGTATCGGGTTCACTTTCATCGGCCGGGGCCTGTACGAATATTCCAAATCCTCGGATGGGGGAAACGAAAACTCGGGATTCGCTGCGAAACGTTCGGGGTTCCATTTCTGTACCTGCGTTCCATCATCAACATTAGCACGCAGCATGGTATGGGGGCGCCTGTATAGACTGAACCTACTCGTACAAAGTCACAATGGTTGTATACGTAGATCGAAAACCAGCACCTCCAGAAACCCCGGGTGCGCAAGTACATATCAGTTAGGCTTTGAAAGAACTCGATAGCCTTCATGTTGCGAACCTCGACCTGCACTAGCTTAGATGCCGATGTTTTCACTATGATAAAGACGTATTTCAAGTTCAATCCGCTAATCGAGACATGTGTGTCGCCAGAAGTATCGGTATCGGACTGAGAACTTTCGATAGTTCTATCCGTACTAGGATGGCTGTTGTCAGAAGTTCCCGAATGAGAGTCCGTGTTGGCGGCAGATTCGTCGGATTGTTCGGTACGGGTCGAAATCAGTTCCATCTCTGAAATAGCATCGCCGGTTCTTGCATCAAGCGGGTTCCGGCAGATAAGCTGGGAAATACGTCGAGCAAGCTCGGGATATATACGCTCTTGCCTTGTTGCACCGCACCCCTGAATAGAAAAAATTGGTCAGGTCAGCAAGTGCGCAGCTGTCAGGAAGACCTGGTCTTATCTATATCAAACAACTTACACAGTCCCAGCATAGTATCACCTCGCCTTCAAGGGGTATGAGCCTTGGCTCGGGTAATGGCCACCAGTCCCACTTAGAATGCGTGCTTTTTTCAATCCAATGCTTGATCAGGTCGAATCCGGATGGTTGTGAGGCCTTACGGACTTGTATATGTCGAGGCTCGGAAATTTCTAGTTCGAAAAGCATCGACAAGAGTCGCCTCTGATCTGAGTCTGCTAGGCCCCATGTATCACTAAATTCAGCCACTTCCGCCTTAGCTCTTACAAACCGTAGCCCAAAAGAGAGATTGACGAAATCTGGCCCCCCGAGGATGAAGTCCCTATGCCTAGATAGACGCATAGGAATATACCCCTTGGGGCTTAGAATAGTAGATTCTATGGTCAGATCAAGAACTAGTTGAGGCAAGTCTTTTCGGGCCCCGTAACTTAGTACTAACTGAAGAATGTGCAGGGAAATAATAGAGGAGTAGTCTTGTATAAAATCTGCAACGTCGATTTCTGTAGTAGTTCTACCTTTGAGCCGGAGTGAACTGGAAAACCACCTAACGTAGGCCCAGAGGTCGTGATGAAGGTCCGTAAAACCGATGAAGTCCTTCTCGAGTACAAGGTGGGTTTGGGATGGTATACCAGTCGCATCGACAGCAAGGCTTGCGAAATCACTAACCAGCCTCTTGAGTCTTTTGGTCGTTGGAATCCGAGAGCAGTACTCGGCAAGTCGTCTTCTTAATGCGATAAACGGTGCCCCGTCTATGAAGAAGGATTTGAGACTGTTGAGAAGGTCGCTGTCGATACTCGCGTCAACCTCATCGTCACTTGAATGGGAATCGAATTCGGAATCTGTCATGTCTTCAACGTTGCGAGGTATATCCTGCGAATAGTCGCGTTCTCTGGTAGAATGACTTTCGGCGCCGTCCAAGTATTTCCATGCGATGGACCCGGCAACATTTGAGGCTTGGGATTTTATCATAGCAACAGCCCTTCTGTTCCTCGGTTCTCGTGTTTGACTCCGGAGCGACCTTGCGTAGCCCCTAAGAAAGTGACCAAATCTCTTTCTAAATCGGACTGGTCCTATCTCAGTTGCAGTTATGGCTTCCACGAATAATGCATCAAGCTCCGGATCTTGCATGAGTAAATCGACCAGAAAGTCGCTTGCGGCGAACACGGTAGCATCGGCGGAAGACATGGAACTTGCAAAGGTATTCGCAGAGAAATTAGATTCCAACGCCGAAAAGGACGAACTATCGTCGACCTGGCCAATATCGCCGCTGTCAGATTTCCCAGATTCAGGCACAGGCACAAAGTCCGTAGACGGCAAGGGTATGGAGGGTGCGACAGGGTTCAGATTCGGATTCAAGTAACTCGAACCTTTTCTAATGGATAATACCCTTCTAGGAATTTTGGATATATGCGTTTCGGCACTGGTTTCGTCGGACCGGCTTATCCTTGAAGTCTCAATATATTCAATGTCGTTAAGGGGGGATTGTGATGTCTCATCTGATGGAGAGCTGTCACCACTTTGGGATTCATCTCGTGTCGTAGTACCACGGTCTAGTTTCTTATTGTTATACTTTCTAACCCCCCATCTAATGAGCCTTCCACGGTACGCGCGAGTCCTAACTAGGTTATTAAGTCCATCCGAACATTTCTGTAGCCAATATAGCTTACGATGCTTTGAACCCATATTGGTCTGCCATTATCTGCCGAACTGTGGAAAGAGTGTGCTCTGCGTAAAGACTTTTGATGGTGGCCTCGTATTGATCCCATTGTTTGGTCATTGTGTGTAGCTTAGACGAGCAATATCTCATGCTCTTGATGCTAAAGCTGATGTCGTAGTTGAAATACGCTAGGATACTGCTTTTCTAATGGATGTTGCTCACCTTAGATTCTCACGTACTACGTTCCGCAGCTGAAAACTTTGGGGTTGGCTGGCATAGGTGGCGTCACATGATAAGCCAGCCTACTTCTCTTTGGTTGAAATTGACCTGCCCCTATTGGAGAGCTGGCTAGACGAAAAGTGCACTTTTGTGGCAGCATTTTGATCCTCCCCGCTTACCGAAGGAGCATGTGTCCTACCCACCATGTAGGGCTTTTTACTTTTGTAAGGTCGCGAAGGGGCTCGACTTTGCTAGAAGCTGGCATCATGATACTGTACCTCTCCTAATCCTCAGATGTAAAGGCCGCCAACTTCCATTCGAGCGACAGATATTCTCCGACCCTGGCTGGCCCCTGTATGGGACTTCTAATTCTAGTGTTAACGGCTGAAAATGCACCAGGTTGCTTGATATCCAACTCCTTCCGACGAAGGAGAAGCCTGATGATTGCCCCTTATTTGGGATGCTATGAATTGTTCTGCTCTTCGATAGTCCCGAGTCGCAGCGTTATTCTTTATTTGAGGTAGCGAGTCGTTTCCTACAGACCCTCTAATCATTCAAACTTGAGACTTGCTAGTGTCAGGCTCGGCTACCCTAGGTACCTAGGTATGTATCATGTAGAATTATCGGCATACGCGGGTCCTCTAACGATAACACAACGCCATCGCCATCTAGGTAGGTGCTACCTGTGCTATCTGCATCGACCAGTAGCACAGCGACCGTTGGCGGTTTACGAAGAACCGCCAAAGTGCCAAAAGTGCCAAATCCGCCAAAACACAGCAGCCCGGAGTGTACGTAAGCTTCACCCTCACGCTCAATGCCCCTATTCACAAGCTGGCGCGAGCCGGCCCTCGCAAGCCAGCCTATCCACCCTCAGGACAGGTTACCAGATGCCAGGTCAGATTGCCAAGTGCCAGACCGGGCTACCTAGGTCGACCTGTGTACCTACCTAGGTCCTACCTCCTAGGTATACATCTCATAACCACGAGTCCAAGCCGTGACCGCCATGTCCATAGCAACGCTAGACCGGGCACTCCCGAAGATGTTGGCGCACACCGTGGGCATAGTCGCAAAAAGGTGCCGTTGGCCGCCCCATTTAGGATGCCGGATCAGCAGCATGCTTATTGCGTTGAGCACGAGGGATGAGATAAGGGTGCTGAGAGCACCGTGGACGTCTACAAGGGCGCTACCGCCTAGCCGTCCGAAGAAGGAAGCAAACTGGAAAGCCGCGACGAGACCGGCGCCGCCAAGCGAGAAGACCCCAAAAGATTCGGCATAAAGTAGGACGAAAAGACGAGGACAAAGAGAGGGAATGTGGCGATGATTCCACATAGGAATAGAGCTGTGGAGCGGAAATCTTTAAATAGGCTCCTGTTGGTGATGATATGTTAGTCTTAGGTACTCCTCACAATCTAAGGGATGTGATGGGTGCGGTATCAGAAAGCAATGTATGCGAATAGGGGACCTTACCATTCGACCCACGCTCGGACAAGAGAAGGTCCGCTTCGATCCTTGATCAGGAACACTATCGATAGGCCGGTACCCAGCACAGCGACCCCAAGAATCCGAAACGTCTATTCTATGCTCAAGCTTTGGTTGATTGCATCTATGGCGAATTCGATACCGGTGCCGCCCAGGCCACCGCCGGCATACACGACCCCGTTAGCCAGGCCTCGCCTGTTCTTGAAATACTGCGCCGGCGCAACCGAAGTAACCATAAAACACAGGCTGGCACCGATGCCCATGAGTATGCTTTTGGTGGCGAACGGGCCGCCGATGGGGCTGGTAGTGAAGGAAGCCGTAGTTTCGCCAATGCCTATCAAGAGTACTCCGAGAAAGGCTGTGATTAGAGCTCCCAGGAGACGAACAATGCGGGCGTTGGCCAGAGCAAAGGCGGCAATAGCTGCCACAGCTGTGCTGCCTGCGCGCATATCCCGTGTTAGTAGTCGTCAGAGAAGATGAGCGGGCATTCAATGGGCAAGCATACCGACAAACGCAAGCATTGAAGTGCTCGCAAGACCCTGGTTGACCAACGAAGCCTTCATAACCCCCCAGGAGTACGTGATGCCGCCAAACCAAAAGGTGAGAGTCGTACACCCGGCGACGACGATCCGGGCAATACCCCCAGACTCTGATCTGGAGATTCTGGGATCACAACAGGGTCGCCCGTAGAGAAATCATTGCACTTTTTCCTCTCATTACAAAGAGCTACGAACCTAGGGGGCTACCAAGCCCCATGTATACAGGAGGTCAGGACAAAAGGACCTATACGCCAAGAGGCCCAACTCCCAAGCCCATCCCTTCTTTCGTACCAATAACCCCGTAACCCCTATCAGGTCCCTTAGCCCCCTTTTCGGGCCATGAGAATCTCGTGACTCTTATCTAGGCGTTAAGGGTGACCAACTGGACCGTAGCCATACTCAAGCAATAAGGGCTGAGGTCCTGACAGAAAGCTAATCATGGACCAAAGCTCTACCACGCCCCTAGTCATCTCGAGGAATACACATGATGCGATACGGCTTCGCCGCCATAATCAAGTCTTTTGGGGTTTTAATATCCTCTCTGGGGTCGCAAGCACATGCGATACCCCAGACCAAAGGTAAAGACGGTAGCATCTAGTTGTTCAAGCCAGCGTTCCGATCGAAAGGCTGCCGGATCTAACCACAGCCCCGGATCTACGAGACGCTTGGTTAGCCCATTGACATTAACAGATAGCCGCAGCTTTATAGATGGCTTACCCATATTACAAGCCCAGGCGTTCATATAAACAGTACTGCCAGTGAGGATCAATGCCCCCTCGTAATAGATATCCTTGATGGACACTTATGGCAGCGCGAGCGGGATGATGGTGAAGTAGCGAAGCGACTCCTTAGCAAGTGCGAGGATATATGCGCACTCCTGATCGTCCGCCGCGTCAGGAAAACCAAGCCCACTGAGCTGCCCGATCTGTTCATAGGCTCTGTCCTGGAGTTCGGGGTGCAAGCCAGGTGGCCGATTGTCCAGTGCACTGAATTAGCCACTGTTTCGAATCCTCCACTTGTCATAGATAGACTGATTGGCCTTAACTCTGCACTATTCAACTCAACCTCTTTGTATTTGATCACGCTCGCTTGCACGCATGGCTTGTTGCTGAGACCTTCTTCAACTGATGGGCGACATCCTCGTCGAACTTGGCCATGTACTTGTCTCGCCGCTGACGAAGTGACCTTGACGTTGTCGCGACTCGAGAAAGGGGACTTGAACGTAGTAGAGGTACAGTATATGATCAGCCAGATTCCCGATCGTGGAACGAGTTCGATTCAGCTCTTCTTCTACCATGAGAATTTCCCTAAAAAGTTCGCTTTTGTTGACCACCATGACGCTCGTGGTACACCTCCCCGTATGTCCTGGCCCATTCTTGATATTTCATTGCGGTATTGTTCCGCACATCGAGGAGGCTGCCAACAAGTGGCCATCCTCTCGGTCCCTTCAAGCTAGGGATATTTTCGCCTGCCCGCACAAATTCATTTCCAACGACATAGATCACAAGCACAAGGAGGGGGCTTAGAGGAGAGTACCACAGTGGAGGAATGGAAAATGCTGTCGGTATGCAGTCGCTGATGGTCATATTTCGCGACTCCGGACAAGGCGTGCTCTGTGGCATGGTAAGGATTGGATCGGCCATAGGTACCCTGGTGCCTATTTTATGTGTAGAATAGCTAACTGTCAAGTTGGTTTGTTCCAGCAAAAAGATGGCATTGGACCTTGATAAGATGATACCTAGGTACTGACAGGTAGAGTCAAAACCAGGAATTAACAAATGAGACACGCACCTATCAGCTAGCACCCCTCCTCAAGCTCTTGCCGAATGAGGCACGAAGTAATGCGCATGATTCTCTCGGTAATGCAATGGATATAAAGATATTACCTCAGGGTCGGGGAACGTGCCTCAGTGTGCTTCATTCGGGACGAAAAGAATCAAATATACGGCGATAGATAGAAGTCTATAACTTTCGATATTTCGTAGCCATTTCAGTCACACTATCAAGTATCACACCATAGCAGGCTCGGCAGTCATCACAGATACGCCAGATAGGAGGTAGAAAACATTCTAATTATCAAAACGAGGGGAGGGGCTTAAGCAGCCCAGATACCAAGGGTCGTACCTTACAACAATCCCTTGACCGCTCACTTTAAAACCTCATCCTGCATTTCTATAAAAGGCCAGTAGCGTACCATCTAGGCCGAGGTGACAACAGGAGCGGCAGCCCCAGGTCTGGCGTCATACAACTGGCCGACTCGCTTGTTATGCAACTCCAAAGCCGTCAAGTCGGGAAAGTGTTGGGGAGTTTCAGCAGTAACAAAGTGAGGCAGTGGACCGATGTGGGCATGGCGATCTGCTTTGGCGAAAAGGGCGATAGTGTATCGCTCAGGTAGGACGCCATCTTCTTTATCCTTCAGGGATACGGGAGCCGTGACCTGATGAACAGCGGCCTTCAGATGCCCGTTCGTCTTGTATACTAGGGTATCGCTGATGTAGACGCCCACCTCGGTGGGTGCTCCCGTGGGTACGACTGGTAACCATCCGCCATTCGCGCGGTCTTCAATCTCGAGCCCGCCCGTGGCATCTTGGAATAGGAGGGTGATGAATCCAAAGTCAGTGTGCGGGTGACAGCGCTTGATCTTGCCTGTCTTGAGCTTCTCCGTGGATAAAGGTGGGTAGCGTTGAATCCGTAATTCGTCCACTCGCGACTCCATACACCCGGTGAGGGTGCCTTCTGACAAGCCCAAGCCAAGCTCGATGGCCGTAAGTACATCGCGAGCCAGCCTCTGGCACTCGGGCAGGAAGATACCTTCCATCCAAGTATGGAAGCCAGGAATACTAGCCTCGGATGGCCACGGCGTCGGGAAATCCGGATCACCGTCGCGGGTGTAGTCAAAGTGTTCCTATTAAGAATGTTAGACGCTCAAGCTACGAACCAAGATAGCTGTTCTAATATGCGGACAAAATCTAACCTTAACATCCTCGAGATCCTGGGCCACGTCGTCATCTTCACAGATCTGAAACTCGCCATCTTCTCCCCTCTTGTTGGCTTTGGATGTGGCTTCAGAGCCGACGTAGCTGTATCCGCGTTGTGGGTTGGCGTCCCGGATATTGGCGATGGCCTCCTTTTCGGACTCGGGAATCTTGAAGAATTGCTCACTCTAGTGTCCCTAACAGTCAGCACCCTCATAATCGAAACCTGCTTTAGCATGACTTCATTACCCATTGGTACGCCTTCTGGATGGCTTCAAAGTGGTTTCATGTTAGCTAGGACAAAGGCCATTTGGTAGTGGCAAGTACAACATACTCTCGCCTGTAACTCCGTGATCAACTAGCCGTGTAGCGCCATGCTTTTTAAATTCGTCGACTACACGACTAGCTAGCTCTCGACGCTCACTCTCAGTTCCGTTTCGAAAAGCAGAGAAGTCGATAACAGGGACAGACATTTTGAGTGAAAGTGTTAAGAACTGTTAGTAAGAGATGGACTCAAAAGAGATATGTCTGTCTATACCTCCCAGCTTCTGGGCAGATGATACGGGGGGGTAGCACCTCTTATATCTGATGTAGAGGTCCCATTACGAAGAAGTTGCCCATGTACTGAGGTCATACAGCGGTTCACTGCGGCATAACTAGCAAGTACATGCCTTAGTACATGCTGTCATCCGAAGAAGGCTGTAGTCATATACTCCTTTCTATTTACCGGTAAGATAATAGTGCTTAGCCTAGAAAAAAAGCCAGATGGGATTGGCTCATATTTCCCTTGATTTCCGCCAATATGTTGGATGGTCTCCCTCCCGTCTTAGTCCGCCCGGAGCCGGGAATACCTCCTATGACTTCAAACGTCCATCTATCGTCGTGGTATCACAGCCAACAAGAGCAACATGTGAAACCTAGTAGTAACTCCTACCAAACTTCATCTCATTTTTTATTCCACGCCTCTAATATTCGTAGATGGCGTCGACGTTTTCGTCAAGGCTAGAGATATAACCGTCATGAAAGGATTTCGTGATACCGTCATGCCTTTGAGCACATTTAAATCGTGTCGATAGCCGGAAACGTGCATGATATATCAGCACTTATGCTGTGTTTCTATATCCTACTAGTTTGCGTAGAAGGCAACATGAGTCACTATAGTTCTACTGCGTGCTGAGTGGCTTGAAGGCAAAGCAGGCTGCTCATCCTGTTCAACGTGAGTAACACGAGTTTCGTCAATACTAACTCATGTCGTTATTTGTGTTAGACGTTCATTCCGCACGGAGACGCGCGTATACCGCTCGCCTTGAAGTAATGAAGTAGGCAAGTTAAACCAACCAGCCTAGGCTCAGCCTTTTATTATAGCCTATGTCTTGATTCCATAAGGTACTTGGGCATTTTCCAAGCCCAACTCCCGACGAAATGTGCCTGAGCAAGCAGTCTCATTTTACCTAGTCTATACGAATCAGTACACATAAGCTCTATCAAGACTGGCGTACGGGTGTGTTACTCGGAATATCTGTAAGCTATAACGATGTAAAACCATTATTTACCTAGGTAGGTACCTGGCACATTTTCCTTATGATCATCACGACTGTTTCATACGAAAAGGCTGGTTCTACCAACTACAGTGCTTGTTAGAAGAGAACTAACTATATTCCTCTTATATAGGTAAACCTATTTTGGTTAGCACCGGGTTTCCTATTGAGGATATGGGTATCTAGGCAAGTTACCGGCTTGGGCGTACGAACGATGTAGGCTACGGTATTCAACGTTGTGTAACTTGGTCGTCTCACCGCTAATCGGGGGGACTATTGCTATCCCGTCTGTAGGCTAGGAAGAGGCGGAAGAGCGGAAAGCGGGAAGATCTAGAAATGCAAGTTTCGCCCTCTCATAGACTGCACAACGCAAGGCGACGTTGGATGTATATTAAAGCTTACATGACATGTGCCACAGCACTCGCCCTGCTGCCTACCTAGGTAGATAGCTCTATCAAGCATGTCTTGATGGATTGCTTATCTAGATCGTAGCAACCCTCAGGATTGATCCCAAAGAGCGACGATTATTGTGCTTGAGTCAACGATCTAGGCATATCTCATGCAGATGTCCGAGTATGTGTGTCGGTAAGTTCCGAGACTCTCCTGCAGAGTAGCATGTGCAACGTCACGGCGAATGCCTATTTCTGGTCCCGTGACTTGCTTGTATATGCTTTTCGATGCCAGTACCATGGCCAGAGGCTTCAGTATCTGCAGAATCTGTAGCCTTATTGTCTCGGGATCCCCCTACGGTCTTGGCCGTAGTCTGGTGTGTAACCATACCTTGGTTCCATAGGAAGAGGTCGGTATCTAATTGTTTGTCTATCTAGCGGTCTGACAACCGGCTCGTGACGGCGAATAGCCTGGTAAGGCTCAAGCAGAGGCATTGGAACTACCACCATGGTCATTATTATGTAGTTGTTTTGGCCCCCAGTTGCACGGACATGTTGTTTTCCCGCCGTGTCTGCCTTCTGCGTTCCTTCTCTTTAACCTATCGTCCCAATCTCAATCGGCCTATCTATTACTACTAGCGTGCGTACCATGAGCTACATGGTAACCAGGGGTCTTGGCTCTAGCATCACCTACGACATGCTTGAGTGTTGGTGATGTGGCGGACAAACAACTCCGGGGGATTGGGCTTGAGGTTTCGGGCAAACAAACAGAAGGTCACGTGCTTACGACGTAGGATGGATAACGGCTGACCGCCGGTTGAAATAGCCCTATAGTTCTCAGTTTTCATACGAATAGGTGCCGTCCCTACAGCAAGGATTCATTGGTTTCAATAGAGACGTTGATATGAGCGAAAACGTGTCCTTAAATAACCTATCGAGCATTAGAAGAAACCCAAGGAACCTCAAAGTGGATGAGTGATGAGATAGCTGATGACTTATAAAAGCGGAGCTGGTGATAAGATCTTACCAACGCTGACGATGAAGCTCAGAACCAGGGCTGCCAGGCGAGACCAGTGGTCCCGAGCTCAGCCCCTGGTAAGCACTACTGTAGGGCTGATATGACAGTTGGAAGAATGACGCACCCACGTGTACTATCAGCGGACCTTTTCTGGCGATGCCTTAAGCAAGACGCGGGCCGAAGAGCAAGTTAATGATCTTATCATCGTAATCATCTCAATCTCACTGGAAATTTCAGTTATACGCGTTGTACACCACGAGGTAGCAAATAGTTGGACGCTATTACGAAGACTTGTCGTTTTCAAATCATTGACTAGGGGATGAAAAAGGATACTTCGTACGGGAGTAGTGATGGATTTTGATACGCAGGCTGCGGTCAAGCCTCCGAGTCGGATATACAAACCACAAGCGGTGTCCTCCGTACCAGATGTGGCGCACCAAGCGCTTATCCTACCCGGTACCTACGCATGACCCAGGATCCTTTTTCACCGAAATCTTTCCAAGCACCTCGTAGGACTCTTTTATGATCAGGATATGACGACTTGATGCGATTATTTTCGCCGTATGCTTACATCACCAGTAGACTATCACGATAACATCGAAATTGTCGGTGAAAAAGATTTTACCACCTCGGCAGCCTACGTCCATTACGCCATCAATTGCTCATCCTCCCCGCCCGAGCGAAAGGTGTAGGTACCCAGCTCAGGCATAGGTAGGTAGGCTGGTGGCTGGTAGGTATACCGCGCAGCTATAAATGTCTCCGGGCGAGCCAGGGGAAAGTTCCAATAAATAAAATTCCCTTGCATGGAAACGATGCGTATTACGGCCGATCCGACCTTCCGCGATATAGCTGACCATTTATAGTCCGGCGTGCATCGGGGCCCATGGGTAAAAACGACAGCGAGCTGTGAGTCGGCTGGTAGGGGTCCTCTCAGCTTTGCCCCAACAGGGCAAGTCTCTCCACCTCACCTCAGCAGCCATGTGGCGCTCTCGTGCAACGTCGAGAGCGAAATTAGGTCAACGCCGTTATGGAATGTCTCGTATTCGAACGTCTTTCGCTTATGCGGAAGGTTTTCTCCCAAGGCGCAGCCCAGCAACACGGGTTTGAATTCGCGTATAGGCCTCTCTAGACTCTAGTCGCAAACATATTTTCAATAGAGAGACTATTATGACGAGTGGTTGAATAACGATGATGGGCTGATAGGTTGGATTACTGTTACTGTTTCCGCAGGACTCCGGTTCTCATTTCGAGTATAAGTAGAAGGAATCATCGCAGGTGTAGAACTGTTTCCACTCATTCAGTACCAGTTACATTTCAACTTGAGGTTCACAAGCGGACTCCTTTAAATTCCACTTCTCAAAGTACGATCGCTACCGCGTAGATCTTTCTACACACCGCTGCAAAAATGCATAGTCTAACCATCCCAACCACCCTTCTCCCTCTTCTCTCTCTTGCTCTCGCCCTTCCTCTTGAGCCCAGAGACACTCCCGAGTTCACCATCACGAGCCTCGGTGCCACATTCCCGTATCCCGGTGTCTATGGGCTCCCGTCCGTCGATTCCCACGTGAGCATCGCAGTAACCTACCCGGACCCATCGACCAGCGGCTCCACTCTCAACACCACCTGCAGAGTCGATTGGCCTTCCGGGACGAACCCGGGCCCAACAGCCTGGACTCCTTGCGCCGACCCAACATTACAATTCCGTCTGCCGGCCGATGGATGGACTGGCACCACAAACTTCGAGGTGGAGCTATGGGAGGCAACATCAAACGGGTGAGTCAAGCTTCTTCCAAAGTGCCGTGTCTAGCCCCCTTTTTGTTGGTGTGGAACGCTGTTGCTGATGTGAGAATTCTTACAGGGCGGGTCTTGATGCTACGCAAATACTCACGTCAAATCCTGGCAACCCCAGCGATCCGAACGCGTATATGTTCTGCCTCCAGATGGGCAAGTTCAATCCGTTAACTTGTACCTTGACTGGTCCATATGGCCAGTCGCCAAGGACTGTTGTGATGGTTCCAACCGAAGAGACCGCACAGCCGGTTTAGGATGCGAGATAGAAACCTCGGTTCCGAAAAGCAGAGATTTAGATCAAAAAGATAGATTGGAGCATCTTTATGCTGGAATGGGATAGAATTACGATTAGATTTTAGGACGTATATAAACAGCAAGCATGTCAAATACGACGTGTTAATAATAGATGCTTTAAGATCAAAGTTAGCAGAAATTGCTCTGTCGTATTTTTTTTATCTAGTTACTTAGTTTCTAGGCTACGGGGGAGTTTCTAGGACCATCCACAGTAGCCACCATCTGGCTATGCCTACCTACCTAAGAGTCTTTCTTCAACCGACCACAAGAGTTTGATCGATAGCTCACCGATGAATGGCCCCGTACCTACCTCGTATCGGCATTCAACCAAGTTCTCAGCAAATAGCCATTTTGAAGAATTCCATATCCCGCGGGGACCAACAGCGCCCTCAACCTCAATGTACACCCTATAGTGACGGGTAGAGAATGACAAGACGACGGTAGGCCTACAGGCCATGTGACCATCTCATATAAGTTCCCCTTTTTTAACTACCGATTGTTTGAGGATCATGTGTATCAGTAGGCTATTCAAGAGGTAGAAGAGCAGGGAGTACAGCAAGTGATGTGGCAGTTTGTAACTCGTCACTTTTCTTGGGTGCAATCTCTTGCATGTTCATATCTCTATACGAGTAGAGAATTCTGCCAGAGCAAATAAGATGAATAGACTCTATCTACCATGCCCGTGTTGATGAATACAACGCTAAGCTTCATACTCTACTTGGATAAGAAACGCGATAGAAGTCTAAAGAAGTTCGAGAGACTATTGCTCCTATGGGAATTTATTTTGATAATACTAAAGAGACGATTAGATTGGCATCCGTCTGTCTCTCCCGGATGGAGTTATTGGTTTAGCGTTCAATTTCAGAGCCATGAAAGTGGACGTTGAGTCGGAGAGTTTTCGAACGAAGAGCGAACTGCAGACCCTGTATACCAGGTGGTTACACAAGTAGCCCGATTGGCGCTCACCTCTCATGCTCCGACGTTGCCAAAGAGAGCTCACCTATCAACTTATCGGGCCTGCCCTAGTTCCGACTCTAGTATTTCCTACCGGTGCATGTTTTGATGGTGATACCAGTCGGGACTAGTTATCTAACTTGACTTGAGCTTTTCAGTAAATCAGCTTCGGTTATCTCATCAACTGTATAATAGCCTCTTGGAGACGAATAGGGAGTATCAGCTAAAACTGATACAACTGCATTAGGCATAGGACATGTCATCAAGCCATAGTCCTACATCTGAAACCTCTTGACAGCGCCACGTGCGTTGCCGTGAACCATGAAAAGGACCTAGCCCCAGAGTCAATCACGCCGACCAATCCACAAGGGCCGTTGCGCCTAGAACAAAATGGCTTCTTGCAGGGTTGCCTCGAGGATCAAGATCCATGATACTTGGCTTAGTTTAGAAATTGGATATAAGAAACCATTTCGATTTTCGTCTAGTCGTTCTTGATAGCAACTCTCGTGTCCGATGAGATAGACTACACCGTGAAAAGGGAGTCCGACGAAGCTCGGCAAAGCTAGTTTCCGTCCGCGCAAACTGGCCGGACATCTTGAACCTTACCTACCTAAGTATGTTCTGTCTCGCTTCGAGCCGGACTGGTCTCACCTCTACTCGACTTTCTGACAAAGGATCACTCAATGACAATACGAAGCGACTGAAGCCATTGCCGACGAAATTTGGGAGAAGCAGATATCCTCACTGGGTATTATGCTAACCTGAGAAACAAGAGCCTATCATGTCCTACCGTCCCAAGCCCTCCTTGCTTTCGCTCAGGTCGACAATGATGCCTATAACGCCGTTTTTATGATATCCTTGTGTGCTGCCTGCCGACCGCGGCATTATATTTGCCGATTGTTTACCAGTAACGTACAGAAGCCAATGAGACCAAGCTATCGCGAGATCCTTCTCTCCGCTCCCTTCCGGTCCCCGAGATCTCCTTCTATGCGTTTCGTGAGATTGTGAATGTGGCGATTTCGAGCAGACCGTATTGCTCGAATCCTCTTCTACATGATCGGGTTTCGTCTTCAAGAACCCACATCATTAATCTGGTGTCTTCCACGTGGGATTCGTGCATTCTCCCATCGCGTCAATCCATTCGTTAATGCCCTTCAGGTGCCAACCGCTCACCCACTTGGCCTTGAGATCGCTGTTGTCAGGCTCCGTCTTGGGAGCACCCAGCTTAAAGCTTTTGGCAGTACAGCACACCTCGTCGTGCCAACGGTACTGGAAGCAGGATCTGTTCCGCTTCTTCTCGTTCATGGACTTCTTCCATGCCTCTCGGGCGGCGGCATCGCTGGGTGAGGTATCCTCGGCGATTTCCGTGTTACTGGCGGCGCCGGGGCTTTCCTCTTTGCGGTTAAAGATCCCTTGCATGTTCCATTCTTCTTCGTCTGGTACGTCTTGCGATTCACAGACTTTGGCACAGTTTTCCCAAGATTTCCAGGCTGCTTTTTCGACTTCGTTCATCTCGCCCTCCTTCTTCTGGCGATCGCGCGAATGACCGTCGGCACTTTGCTGCGCCTGGGGATCCGGGTTGAGATAGCAGACGTCGTCTGATAGGTTATCCCAGTTTTGCCGTGATACCTGCATCTTCGGTCTGATCAAGCCTTCGTATAGATCCTTGATCATGAGAATTCGCTGTGAAACGGGTTAGTTCTATACCATGGCAGAGCACACCAAAATAGTCAGCATCTCACTCACATCTGTCTTGCGCGTCTGTTCAAACTGCCACACGCTGCTGATTTCCTCGGCGTTCATGTGATGCATGGTCAGAATCGGCTCGCACCAATGGCCAGGACCGTAGGGCAGCGTGCTTGGTTTTTCGCCGTTGATCATGGGCCAGGCCTGGCGAATCTTGACGCTTTCGTACTCGTCCAAGGCCTGCGCCAGCATCAAGTCGCCGCAGCATTCGTTGGCCCCTTTGACGTTGTACTGCTTCACGACGCCCGGGTGATATTCGATCAGGTGCTTAAGTAGGGTGCCGCTGATGATATATCCAGAGCCACCGTGGGCAAACGGGGTTCCTCCAATAAAGCTTCGGCTGCCCAGGTAGAGCTTCTCGCGGGGGTTCAGGCGGGATTCTTTCTTGAGCCAGTGTATAACGTTGGCCCAGAAGACGTAGGTGTCGGCCTCGGCGAAGATGTACCAGTCGCGCCCGGGTCGCATCCTCCAGGTCTGCTCCATCATCGGGAGGAACTTGTACTTATCCAAGTTCCAGGCCTTTTGCCCGTCCCTCTTGGCGTCGACGCACGACTTTTGCGACACCGGGCATTCCTTCTGGTCGCGGTACAGGTCGAAGTCGGCGTTGTGGGCCTTGGCGGATTCTTCGAACTCGGCTAGAGCGTCGTAGATGTGGTAGGGTCCAATTTGTTGCTCCTAGAACATCGTTAGTCTTTGCATAGTTCACACACTACTTTGGCGCTACCGCGAGCAGCTAGCGTCGAGACAGAGAAATAGGAGTCGCACCATGTCGGAAAAGATGAGAAAATCGGGAAGGCAGCTGAGGGTGGTTAATAGGTGGGTAGGTATTCGATCGAAGGCTTCGGTAGCGCCTGTCTTCATAACCAGGAGGACGCCGTCCGTACTCGGGAAGCTGGCGCAGGGACTGCTGGAATTGTAATATCGGTCGACCATTTCCTCGTTTCCTTCGGTGTATAGCGTATTGTTATATACTGGACTACCGAAGTAGTTGGTGACGCTCTGGTAGTAGTCGCGGGCATACTCGAGCGGTGCTTGGTTCCATCGCGGGCGGGCGTGTACGTAGGTTGCGACCAAGCCCACGATGGCAATGGCGCCGAAGATTTTGAGTCGGCGGGAACCTGGTGACACGATCATGTTGGCTGCGGCGAGCTGGGGACCTTGAATGCGAGCAGCATCTAAGAGAAAACTCCTTAAGGTGATTTGGACAGGTGGGAGGGACACATTGGCGAGGCTGTCCT
Organism: Hypoxylon lenormandii; assembly: GCA_028565235.1. Classification (NCBI taxonomy): domain Eukaryota; kingdom Fungi; phylum Ascomycota; class Sordariomycetes; order Xylariales; family Hypoxylaceae; genus Hypoxylon; species Hypoxylon lenormandii. The sequence goes on from JAOWAP010004415.1 coordinate 23,614, forward strand.
GTTTGGTGTACGCGTGGAATTGCGATGGAGGGACCGCGGAAAGGGAAAGGTGATTGTGGAATGATTGGGTTGAAAGAGGCCAAGCGGAATTCCCAGGTGGGATGAAATCACCAAAAGGCCATTGCGACAGATTAAAGGTTAGAGGTGAGGTCGGAGATCAGAGGTCAGAGATCAAAGACCAAAGGAAGAATGCAAAGAGAGAGTTGAGAAGAAGAATGACCTAGGCATGTACTATGTATGTCACCTAATAGGTGATTGAGGGCAGGTGGGCAGGTGGAGGGCCTGCAGGCTTGCGCCTACTTACATGAGTATTGTACTTACATACCTCCAGATTATGGACCCGTGGACCCGTGGACCCTGTACAGTACATGTCGAAATGCGCTGCAAGACCGGGTCTCCCGGTCCAGTACGTTGACCAGTGGAGACTTTGCGGCTGGGAAAAGATACCTCCAGTCGGTTTCGGTTAACTGATCTACAGTATTATCTCGTATAATCTTGAATGACAAGGGGGAGGGGTGCATCGGTAAGATGCAACACATCTATGTATATCTCGTGTATATCTCGTGAAACTGCTACGGTAGATGGTAGATGGTAGATGAGAAACGTTGGCGCATTTTCCCTCCAATTGTTCTATTCACATACCAGGTATGTACTGGATAGATTGGATAGACTGGATAGGATAGGCTGAAATGCCGGGACGGGTAGCTGTTGGACACTAATGTCGTGCAACCTGTATTTGCTACATAATAGACGCCTAGTTTCGGATTTGTCTCTTTATAACCAAAGTGTCTGCCTGCCTGCCTGCCTAGGTAGGTACCCATCTGGAATTGTAGGTACTTGGAATCGTAGGTACTTGCATGTAGGTATGCAAAGGCAGTATACGTGCGTACGAGATATATTATAATCACATCTATCCGAGTCGCACAGGTTTGCTTGCTAGTTTGAAGTTCTTACTAGATTTCATCCGATCAATGAACGGCGAACGGCAAGCGGCAAACGAACGAACAGACGAACTGTTCTAAACTTTTTTCAGCTCCCAGGCATTCTAGGCACCCCAGGGATCGGGCGACCCCGAACGGCCGGGATAGGGGATAGCGGGAACGTCATTACTGCCAAGATACTACCCAGGTACCCAGGTACGCCCATGCAGAATTGGGTTCAGCCTTATTTAACGTTTAAACGCCATTGAAAAGTGACCTTGGCCAACTATTCAACTTGCTTGCGAATGTCGCAAAGCCTAAGCGAGAGACATGAAGGAGACATGAAGGAGTCTGTACTCTTGTTCATTTCCTCGTTAGCAGTCAGTGTATGTAGGTGTATGTCAGATTTCTGTCCATATCCATATCCATGTCCACGTATACCAATCATCAAGGTTAATGGCTGATTCGTGGGGATATGATACGGAATTGTCTCACCGAGGCTGAGCAAAGACTTACCATGCTATGTAGTAGCCTATTCAAAAAGGCTAAGAATAGGAGGTAGCTAGCTCTCTTTTCGGACGAAGTCGTTCATCCAGAATACGAGATTAAAATCAACGAATTTCGCATCTCTCCTTATCGGAAACTATTATCTTATCGGATCACGATAAGACGAGCTTAACTAATCATGCTCTCCCCATGTATCACGTGCGATGGCCTCGAGCTGCTAGATGATGTCTAGTGGCCTAAGCTTCTTACAGGCCCTACACCTACAAGCTACAGGCTAAGGCTACAGGCTACAGTACAGGCTACAGGCCCACAGCAGCTTGACGCGGTTCACGCCGCATCAAGTACCCCGTGGGCAGGTCTGCCATGCGTTAATCGCGTCACCTGCCGAAACCTCATCACACCTTAAACTTCACCTTCTCACACCATTGACAGCCGTCGTCGCCAACATCCAATCTTGACTTTCATAGGTCGCAATTGTATTTAGACCTCATCAACATATCCATTTGTATTGAGCATCAATCTACGGTGGTATCATCTACGACACCAAATCCTACCGAGGTTCAAGTTCGCCTCAACTCCATCGCGACACTACCTAGGTACACATCGCCCATTGCACATCGCAAATCACGACATTTCCATCACAATGGCAGAACCAACTCCCCCCGAGAGCTTGACCTTACCTTCAATTCGATCCGCGGTCGCCTCGGCTGCTGCATCCGCCGTTGGAACTCCCCAATCCCTACCTCCAATGGATCCCGAAGAGCGCGCCAAGTCCTTGCACGTGTCGTTAGCCGACCTCACTGCCAAAGCAACCGCTCTCTATGCGCAGAAGAAGTACGAGGAAGCTGCCGAGATATTTTCGCAGGCCACCGAGATGCAAGCCGAAATCAACACCGAGATGGCCCCGGAAAACGCCGACATACTATTTCTCTACGGCCGCGCTCTCTTCAAGGTCGGCCAGAGCAAAAGCGATGTCCTAGGCGGAAAGCCTACCGGCGACAAGAAGTCGAATGGCGCCGCAAATAAGAAGTCGAAGGCAAAGAAACCAAGTGACATCAAGGAGGAGGAAGAGAAGACGGATGCGGAGAAGGTAGCCGAGGAAGGCACAGCCATTGCCACCAGGAACGCGGCTGGAGGCGAACTGAAGGAGGGCGAAAAGGTCCCCGATGCCAAGAAACCGCTTTTCTCTTTCACGGGCGACGAGAACTTTGAGGACTCGGATGATGAGGAAGGGGCTGAAGAGGGAGAAGGCGAAGAAGAAGAGGAGGAGGACGACCTCGCAGTTGCGTTCGAGGTTCTCGACCTAGCGCGCGTACTTTTCGAGAAGCGCTTAGAGCAAGAAGACCAAGCTTCCACGGAGGGCAAGGGCAAGGAAAAGTCCGAAGGCGATAGTCCTTCTGTCAGGCACATCAAAGAGCGCCTTGCCGATACCCACGACCTCCTAGCAGAGATATCCCTAGAAAACGAAAAGTAAATTCCGCGTGGTAACTCTGGCTGTTGCATGTCTACGGGTGCTAATAGCTGCATAGGTATCCCGTTGCGATTAACGACTGCCGCGCTTCTCTACTATATAAGCAGGAGCTCTACCCCCCCGAGTCTGAAGTGCTGGCGGAAGCGCACTTCAAACTATCGCTAGCTCTCGAATTCGCATCTGTCACGACCACGGCAGAGGAAGACGCGGCCGGCGCGGGTCCGAAACCGGTCGACGCAGAGTTAAGAAAAGAAGCGGCCGCTGAGCTAGAGAAAGCTATCGTTAGCACGAAGCTCAAGCTTGATGCTAAGGAGGTCGATTTGGCGATGCTCCACGCGCCCGAGGACAACGACCTGACTAGGAAGCAGATTGTTGAAGTCAAGGAGCTGATTGCGGACATGGAGCAACGGGTGAGTTTTTCCTCCCGTGCACTCCTTGTCGCCGCATCGTAAAAGAAAGATGAAAATAAAGAATTGGGAATAAGACTAACCCCGTATCAAGCTCATCGAGCTCCAGAAACCACCTATGGACGTCAATTCGGTGCTCGCAGCCGAGGACGCCGTCTTCGGTGTGCTGGGTGCGGCGCTGGGCGAGAACGCTGCGGAAAAGGAAGCGAGGCTTGAGGAAGCGAAGAAGGGTGCGAATGACGTGTCCGGTCTAGTGCGCAAAAAGGCCAAGGAGGAACCAAAGCCGGAAGCTGAGCAGACGAACGGAAAACGCAAGGCTGAAGACGCCGCGCCGGGACAAGACGATGCGAAGAAGGCCAAGGTTGAGGAGCCTGCCCAGTCATAGATACCGGGCTTATAACGTAGCACTCTAGTGCGCGTTAACGCTTGGAACGAGGACTAGTCGGTCTGGCTAGACTAGATTTCAAGAATGGCTTCTCTTCTATTGTTGACGGTCATAAGTAGGAGACCGATGATTATGTATTACCATGTAACCAAAAAGGGGGGCAGCAGCAAAGGCCATGATGCCGGAATGGAAAGGGGACACGGTTGTAGGGGAACGGGAATGATAAATAGTACTTACACCTTGTGCGTTGAACGAGAACGAGGTACGGCGTAACATGCTTGCCTCGTTGATTTAGCATCTCGATGATCAATCGTGCTACGTATGAGCTTAATTAACCACAACAATTACATACACGCATTCTAATATTCCAAATACCAATACCATAGATATCTGACCCTTCATGAATGCATCACCACCATCCCCTATTCCACCCCTGGTCCTATCACCGCCTCCTTTGCCATCCGTTCCCTTACCTGCATCAAAAAAGACGCGATCAATCACCAAAAATGAGAGTAATAGGATTCTCTAGACTACCTACCTAACCTAGTTACCCGCGGGTTTCAAAAAAAAAGAAGAAAAAAAATGCCAAACCAAAACTCCTTTAGACACCAGACGGTTCTACTGACCCTCGCTGGAAAGAGAAAAAAAGGGAGGGCATCAAAAGCATGTGGTGTGCCGATAGATATTCATACAAGCCTGCCTCTGATTTGTAAAAAGATGGGGAGTAAAATGAAATAACCCTTTCCCTGTCCTGTCATGCCCCGTCATGCATACTCCTTTTTCCAGAGATAGGTTTTTATTTCTCTTCCATACGCAACTACGGCTTCAGTTGCAAAGATTCCCCCCCGCTCATCTCCGCCCCGACGACGATGATGGCTCGCCGTCCGTCTCGTACCTACGGTATCGCTGACGCCGCAGCTGTGTAGAATCTGGAGAAGGCAGCAGACGCGCCCCGCTACCGGACAGGTCCGGCGATAGTGGACACGGCTCCGTCGACAGCACCGACAACTCGCCCGCCAACCCATCGAACCCTTGCTCCTGCCCTCCTATATGTCCCCTCGTAGCCAACGTGTTGCTAACATTGAGCCCTGACTGACGCCGCAGATCAGCTCCCTACGACAGATCGCGGCCGGTCGAGATCG
>JAOWAP010004416.1:0-13678 GCA_028565235.1 Hypoxylon lenormandii
GAGACGAGCGCCGCGGCCTATGAGAGCCCCATTTCACGAAATCCGTCCGTCGATATGTGGGCGCCGCCGCCGGAGTATTTCGAAGAAATGCCGGCGTACTGGGAGACTGAGACAAATAATGTTGAAACATGGTCTTGATGTAACGTGATAAGAATAATGGAAATACACAACGTGGTCATGAATTCGAACCCCTTCGTTAGTCAAAATTTCGTGAAGTTACTTGGCTTAGCCATCAAATTTTGTATCTCCGCATCTAAAAAGGGGGGAGCCACTTTAAGATGTCTATGCAAGTAATAGAGATCGCGATTTGCGTCAGCATCTATTTAGGTGAGTAGAATCTACCTGACCTTTTAGGGCACAATTATCTTGGTAAAGTACCTAGATGGGTATCATACCCAGGAAAGGATAGATCGTACCCTTCAGTAAACCAGTAAAAACCATGCGTCCGAACCATATGGGTATCTTCCGATTGAAAAGCAACGAACTCCTGTATCTGCGAAATCGCAATTCCATCCTAGCTCAATCCCCAGAAGCCGATTCATAGCTTTCCGCTAACTACCTCCTTCTTAAAGATGCGGATGCCAAAGACGTCGTAAAAAGCGAAGCCTTCGATCAGCTCGATCTCTGGTAGTCGTGGCAAGCCATCGAATTCGTCATCTTCCTCTTCCACCAGAAGATCCCAAGCTAAAGGCGCCGTTGGAAAGTTCTCACTGGTGTTATTGCCATGCGAACCAGCATCATGTTCCTTATTCTTGGTTGCGCTCTTCTTAGGCTTCCTGGCCCTCTGCTTGCGAACGATTCTCGTCGCTCGATCTTCCGCCCCTATGGCGAGCCACTCAAGCTTAAGCTCTATGTTGTTACAGACAGCGTCGACAATGAAATGACGCGTCTCGCGCATGACGGACAGGCAGATGTCTTCTGTTCGGAAGATCAAAACCTGAAATGCTCGAAGGTTAGTAAGGTAGCCGATGTTCTGGATAAATGTGTGCATGGCAGCCATTCCCATGTTGGCAGCCAGCTCCCTTAGCCTCTGCCCTCGCATACAAATTAGACGCATTGTTAATGCGTCTAAGTCCCAAGAATCATCGGCTTGATTCTTGATCATAAGTCGTTGTAGCGTAGGCAAATCTGCAGTGCATGAGGTTAGTACATTCTCGAGGACCTAGGTAGTTTTGCGGATCTGAAAGTACATACGCTTTTTTAATACGAGTTTTCGGATCTGCTCGATATTAATCTCCAGTGTCGGCGCGAAGCTCTCAGGTTGGGACTTTGGCGAACGCCGAAGTATGAATAGTTCCGTTACACAGTCCAGCTCTGATAGGAGCTGTAGGAACTGCAGAGAGACATCGTCGGTGAATATCTTCAGCAACGGCAAGGGATTTAACTTATTCTCCTTTATCATCAGTGCCCAAAATCTCTTTTGTTCACCAACGTTCAGAAGAGTAATTCGTGTTAGCGAATGAAGATCTATTGCCTTTCCCAAGACCGAAGCTCTCATCGGGACAAGGTGGAGGCTCAGAGAGTGGAGACTAATTCCTCGAGTGTCTCGCGCATACTGGTTCACATTTCGGAGCAGCTGCTCCTGTTCACTCGCAGTCAACCCCCGACGGGCATCTGCGGCATGCGCATCTGCCTTCTCTGCCTTCATCACCTTAAATTCGCGCTGAACCTCCTTAGCATTCAGTAGGAGGAGCTCCAGACTCTCATGGGCTCTTACAGCGCCGTCGTAAAACTCTTGACTGTTACGGTCAAGTTCTAATGTCTTCCGAGCATCCTTCAAGGCGGCATCAGTCATCTTCTTAAGTGAATGAACCGCCTTGTTTAGGTCATCCTCATTAAGACTCTGTACTAGTCTATCTTTGCTAGTCGGACCGGGAAGAGCGTTGCCTACATTCTCCGAGCTAGCCGGTCCCTTTAAGGTCCGGATGTCGATATCGCATGTGAGCTCATCGACGATTGTCAGAAGCTCGTCGCCAAGCTGAGGCTCCGAAGCTCCCGTGTCGATATCGCCTGTATAGAATGCATTTTGGTCATCCTTAGCGCTAAGGAGTTGACCTAAAAGTTCTCGATCGGACTGTGACTTGTCATTCGTGCTATTGTCCAAGTGCAAATTCGGCTCGCCCTCTTCGTCACTCTCAGTCCCAACCTGTACCGATGGATGTGGCTCGGATTTTGCGTCCGTTTCATCCACGTATTTCTTGGCTGCCTTCACAATAGTTTTAAATTCATCATATTGCTCCAGTAGCCTGAAATCATTCCTGCCAGTGAAGTTTGCAGCCATTCGCGAGAAGACTACACTGACTTCATCAACGAATCGCTGGCCATCGCGAGATCGACGTTCTTGAGGCTTTTTCGCTTGCCCAACTTCGGTAGGATGCTCGGTGGTCATGTGGATCTTCTTCGCTCGAAAGGGTTCGACCTCGAATATTCGGCCTAAGACGGATTCCTGCGCCTTTCGCTCTCTCTGTACCATGAGCATCCTTGCCTGGGGAACAATAGGCATAACTTGACCGTCGCCATCCTCGAAGTCGTAGGGGTCTGGGTCCGATCCTCTTGCCTGTCTTGCCTGCATTGCAAGACTGTCAGAGAAAGAAAGCTTTAGTTTTCTCAACGATGACGAAGAATTCCGTATACAAGCTTTGATCTCCGTAATTATGTCGAGACTATCTATGTCAAGGACGCCCAGGGTCTCAAGGTTTTGAAAGCATCCAATCGTTGGCAGGCTAGTGGCACTTGACGATGCCGATGCCTCGAGTCTCGCAGGATACTGCGTAGCAGAGTAAGGTAGCGGAGGAGGTGGTTTATACAGCGGCGGGCCTGCCTGTAGACGAATCTGAAAATGTCTTAGAGTCTTCATGCCATGAAGAGCTTTGTAGACAGTTCTGTCCAGCTCGACTCTGATATTCCATCGGAAGGTGTCGAGCGACTTAGCTTTGCGTAAGGTGAGAAGGATTAAGTTGTTCATGAACTTGCCACAGCTAACGCTAGCTTGGTAAGGCTTGTAAGCGGCTTCAGCTTTCTGACCCATGCTGAGGGTTTCAAGAGACATTTCCCGTAAGTGTTGCGCATAGTTATAGTCGCTTGTGGTAAAGGTATACAGACCAGCAGCAAGGCCATCGATAGGAGAGTCGAAATATGGATCATCCTCGTCAGGGAAGACAATGTGGAAGTTGCGATATAGTAGAGAGGCAGCGAGAGCTCGAAAGCGCTTGCAGACGAGGGACAGGCAAATCCAATCGGTTTGGTGGCACTACAAGACAAAAAGTCGGTTAGGAATTCATCTTAGCCATCGATCATATATTAAAACGCACATTTTGGCAGATCTCCTTTAGGATCTCGTCAGGTAGCTCTAAGATGCACGAGACCGGATAGGCCCTGCGAGCCAAAGTATAGCTGCCGGAATTCATTGTGGCCACTTGGAAGCGCTTCGCAGGCGCAAGCGAATAGCAGCGTGGTACAGATTTGAATCGTTCGTAGTAAAAATGATGGATAGTAAGGTGCCTAGTGAATCTATCGATTCAATTCTGGTGATAGGGCATGGGGTTCCATTTGCCCTGTCCGGTATGGTTATGCGACGAAGAATCGATAGGCTGGGGTAATGGATGAGTATGGGGACGATGGGGACGATAGCGTCTTAGTTGAGATGGCACGAGATATCTTCTACCACAAGATACTTCGGCGTACTCTTCGAATTGGAACGTACTCCCTGCAAGTAGAGGCCATGAACAAAAGAAACGGGAAGCTTGGGTAAGCGGGTAAGATGTTGAGGCCTGGATTGAAGTTGAAGACGCGAAAGATTAAAGATGGAGACGGAAAGGATTGAAGGGTAAGGTGTAGTGAGGCGTGGCAAGGGTATGGATGTTTGACGCAAGGAGGTCAAGCTTGAATTAGGTAGTCGGCGTCTAGAAAGTTAAAAGTGTAAAAGAGCAGCCAACTACCGTTACTGCTTGCCCGCCTTGCCCGCCTATGTACTTAAGACTTAAGGCGCTAAGGCACCTAGAGCAAAAACTAAGGCAGTCTACGCTACCCGTCTGCCCGTGTGAAAAAAGGTTGGCATGTAGGAAAGCAGGTACGTGCAGATGCTCATTCATTCATACAATCATCATTCCTGATTGGTATTCGCATCGAATCTATCTACTTCGTGCAACACCACCTGGGCACGGGGAAAGGAACCCCACAGCCCCGCCAGTTAAACGGGACGGCCTGGACGGCCTGGGACGGCATGGAGAAACTTGGAATTCCCTAATGCTACCGTACATACATGTATGTACCTTGTCCTAGCAGCCTAGGTCGGCCAAGTGGGGAAGATTCGGGAACAGTCGTAGATCGGGGTCTTTTTTCTCTCTTTTTCTTCTTCTTTGTACTGTAGTATGCTGCATGTACTCGACGTGTAATTGTAGCCGAGTAAATACATCCGTATATCCGTTAAATTTTAATGTAGCAAGAATTTCAACTTTCACATGCGACACATTTGACAAATAACTTGCTATTAACCACACCTAAGCAAACCTATCTAGGTACCACCTCTGCCTCATTTGCTCTCGGATAATAAAAGGCATAGCTCAGCTAAAATTTGTAAGGGTTCGCAAGGTACCTCAACTATTGTAGTGGGGATGTCTTTGGACAAGGATCCTCGACAGTGCTGGAGCCACATGTAAGTCACACCGGCAGGCGGGAAGATCGCATTTAGGGTGGTTTTTATTGTTCCTGATTTACCAGCTGGATTTAAAGAATCGAGGAACCTGTTGCAAAATCATACTCTGTAGCAGATAGATAATATCATCGGGCGGAGTAATATTCACATCTTGGGATAGCTTATGCTTGTCGAATATATACAAAGTATATCATGAGAGACCGAACTATGAACCTACTGTGCCACTACTTGTACACCTTCTAAATGACGACGCCTTGGTCATGTTTAGCAATCGTTCGATCTTTGAATATGTAGTCATGATTAGCTAAAGGAAAATATAACTTATCGAAATCCCGTTCTCATCATCTTACTGATCTGAAGATTAACAATTATAAGTATCAAGAGCAAACCAAATGGACTGACATAGGGGTATCTAAATGTACATATGTAGGTTCAACCTAGCTTGGCCAAGCTTTTCTATAAAAAAATCCCGATAGCCCGGGAACCCTAGCTATTAGGTGTTTAAACCTATTGGTACACGCTATTTGATAGTAGTACAACGTGCTACATAGCCTGCCGAGCTAGCAAGCCTGTAGCCTGTTCCGTTTCATCCATCTTGGGTTAGTGCATATGATGATTAAGACACCCTTGACTCCTAGGCCAAGGGGCCGGAGGATCGTAGCTCTCCACCTTCACAGGGCTATGCTAGTGTGCTGTGCCGCTGTGCCGCTCCGTCTCCAGACACTCGAGAGACGAGAAACACCCCTCGACATCGTATCATCACGACCAACAAATTTGTCCTTCCTTCGCGTATCGGTATCTATTGGCTTCTGGCCTAACCATTCTCTCCCGTTTTCATGAACAGCTTCGAATTTCACCCAGTCAACAGTCTCTCTTTTTCTTTCGTCTAACAGCCTGGTGATGCCGACATTATCATCTTGTCCGTTATTCGCTTGTGTGGACGGAGAATATTGATTTCAACCGACCGTTCGATCACTTAGTAAACACAGCCCTTCTCGCCACTTTCACTTTCGATATGGCCGATGTCGAGGAACCCAAGTTCAATTCTCTCGCAGATCGCATTGCGGCTCTAAACAGACAGAAGAACTTCACTAGTCCGCCTACTACAAAACGGCCTCCGCCTCCACCTCCTCCTGGGGCCGCAAAGCCTGCACCTACAGTTCTGACCCCCAAAGTGAACGGTACCGTCCCGACGCAAAGCCCAAGCTTACCTGCTCGGCCACAAAAGCGAAATCCCCCGTCCCTACCGCAGCGAACAAATACCGGTAGATCAGAGTTAGCAGTCGAAACTCCTCCGACCCCAAGTCGCGATATCCCACCACCGCTTCCGGATCGCAGAAACTCCTCACAGCCATCCCCTGCTTTACCAGCCCGCAGGCCATCGGCACAACCTTTTCCAAATAGGAGAGGCTCCAACTCGTCCGAAGTATCCCATATCTCAACTGTTTCCAACCTGTCGTTGAATCCCGTTTCCTCTCGCACAAGTACAACATCAGTCGAAACAACCCAACCTACGCGAAGAGTCCTCGCCCCGGCGCTAGACCAGGCGAAATTACCACCCCTCCCGCCATCCAGAAAGGAGAGGGAGGCTAGAGAGGCACAAGCTGCTAGGGAAAATGCAGATAGGGAAGCTATCGAGGCCGTCAAGGCACCTCTTATATCGGTACGATCTGCGCCGGTAGTACCTAGTGTTGGATCGAGGCCTGGTCTACCACCTAGGCTGCCTTCTAGACCTAGGGACTCGCCTGCGCCCTCGCATACTGATGAGAGCCCTTCTGGCGCACCGCGTCGCCTCCCACCACCGCCTTCTGCATATGTGCGTCCATCAACCACCTTTGAGCCGTCCCGAAACCCTAGTTCTCCAGGCCCGAGATCCCGCGACGAGGCGCCACCGCCTGTACCACTCAGCTCCCGGCCAACCTTCGCTCAAATAGATGCTGTTGCCGTACGTGCAAGCGGCAATCAGATCGACTGCTGTCTAATATGTAGAGACTTTTCAGCGCCGGATAGCGTAGCCGCGCAATATCCTAACCATTCGCTTCCGAGGCACGACCCGGTTGGCTATTTAGCGAGTGTTCTCTGTGGCCCATTCTCGTCTGCCACTGACAAGGCCAGAGCCATATTCACGTGGTGCCATCACAACATCGCGTACAACGTAGAGGAATTTTTTGGAAAGTGTATCAAGGGCAGAAGTGTAGATGAGACCATCTTCCACGGCAAAGCCGTTTGCCAGGGCTATGCGGAAGTATACCAAGCCATTGCACAGCGCGCCGGGTTGCAATGCGTCGTAGTTGGCGGCCACGGAAAGGGTTACGGCTACAAGCCCCTTACGAAAAACGAGCCGCCCCCTCCGCGAGATCCCACTGGTCGTATGTATATCTTTTATGTTACTTCTTATTCGTCTCTTCTCCTTGCCCACCACTACCCCTTTGCCATCCTGTTCTCGGCCGATAAATGCTAGGCTCGTAACTGATTGTAACTCGTAAAACTTTGCTTGAATTGGATAAGCTAACGCTGGATGATATAGACGCTTGGAATGCGGTATGCATCGACAACGGAGAGTGGAAGCTCCTCGACGCGTGCTGGGGCGCAGGCTCCGTAGGCAATCAGCAGTATCACAAGCAATTCAAGCCCCAAATGTTCTGTCTGAGCAACGAACTATTTGGACTCAAACACTTTCCTCAAAACGAGCAATATTTCTTCCGAAGTGATGGCCGCATTCCAACATGGGAGGAGTACATGATCGGACCAGTCAGGGGTGAAAAGGCCGAATTTTACGGCACGGCTACGGACGAGGGCGTCTCCGAGTTCACATTCAAACCTGCCGAAAAGCACATCCCCGTATACAGCGGCGAGGTGGTGCGGTTCCAATTCGGCAAAGTCTGCGAGCATTGGAATCCCGAGCGGCACGGCAAGGGCAAGAGTTATCTACTTCTGATGAAGATCCAAGGACTCGACGGCAGGAAGGAGGATATGGTCCCGCTAGAGACGGACGGGTTCTGGTGGTGGACGGACATCGCGGCGAGGGATCTCGGCGCGCCCGGGCAGACCATCTTCCTATACGCGCTGACGACGCTTAATAATAGGGACGCGAGAGGCGTTTCCAAGGAGGAGTACTACCGGACGAAGAATAGCGGCGGCTATAGCATGAGTTGGGCGATTTACGCTAAGTGGGAACTGGTTTAAACTACACAGGAGGCTATGGTTGGGATGAGACGGTACGATTAATTGGTATACTATAACGTTGTGAGGATATCGGGGCGCATCTGTATTCCGGATGGCTCGTGTTTTAGCTGGCAAGATCTCGAATAGGGTCACGGAGTGAGGATAGATTTGATATTCTAAATCACCATGCTTGAGTCGACTTGGATTATATGTCTAATAGTGAAGCTCTAGACTTATCATAAACTTGTATACAGTCTTGCCGTGTGGTTCAGGATGAGGCTAAGAAAGGTGCTTCCAGTTCCATTCTCTCATGTCTCAGCGCGACTAAGGCGCTATGCACACTATAGCCAAAAGCCTACCATGTGATACGGAGCTTATGAGCTATGTCGCATACGAGATGTTTGGCATAGCTGCTGACAGCAAGAAGCCCAATCACACACATACCCCCAAGCTAAGGATAGAATTGGGTTACGAAAGGGGCATTGCTACGATAGGGGCCTTAATATAGAAGAGGGGTTGGTAACACGGTAAGGCAACCTGCAAGTTGTTTCATTCCCTTAAATTCAGCACTTGTGTTCTAACTTAAGCCCTTAAGCGTCAGCTCTCCAGGGGTATTTTCAGACTTTATGACGTCTTAAGAAGGCCTCTAAAAGTAGGTAATTTCAGAGGCACAGCTTCGAAATTGATTTCAATCCAATTCAAAGTGAGTGTTCCGAACTCGGCCAGCCAATTCTTAGTCAGCGCAGCTCAAGAGCTCGATTGAGCTGTGAGATTAAAAAAATCGGCTTAGCATATTTCGTAACTCCGAGCTATGTAGGTAACAGCTTTGTCTCCCTCGCTAGGATTGTGTGCCTTCTTATTCTACATGCCACGATCTGAAATAGATCTGTAATAAGAAGAGCGCCGTCTATTAATTCAATATGGGATTGATACGTCTGAACTACCGGAGTATATTGCTCCTTCTCGGCATTGCTGTCGCATCCAGCGTCGCAGCTAGCCATAGCTCCAAAACTGCGTCGCGTGCCTCGTTAAGTTTAGACGAATTAGACGTAAAGCTTCAGGTACGCCGATTCTAAAAGTCCAATCACCGCCTAGGAAGTCATCTAACACGTGGGACTAGACATGCTCCGTCATTCAAGAGCTCAATGCCGAGAAACTTGCTAGCGCCTCCGAGACGTCGACCTTGACCGAGCAGATCTTCGCGGTCCTATTTCCCGGAAGCCCTGCCGTAAACGCTCTCCTCGCGACGCTCTACATCTCGGGACCACCCAATTTCCTCCTAGCACTATGCCCGCCGAATATCGATCCTTCGTCGCTATCCGTCATGGTGGCATTCGCTGTTGGGGGGTTGATGGGTGATACTCTCTTCCATTTACTCCCCGAGATCTTTCTCGGGGAAGATAGCCCCGAGCACGTACGATTCGTCCTCGTCGAGCCGAATCGTAACCTTTTGCTAGGCGTCGCTATTATGGTCGGCTTCATGACGTTTGTGGCCATGGACAAGGGACTGCGGATAGCCACGGGCGGCGAAGGACATGATCACAATCATGGTAGCCATTCCCACGAGACGCCCGCGCAAACCAAAGCTACTTCAACCTCCGTCGAGATCTCCAGCTCCGAAGTTACAAATCGTAAAAAAGACAAGAACACTACCAAGGCCAGTAAGCAGCAGGACGGCGAGAAGGACATCAGCCCTAGCACCAAGCTAGGTGGCTATCTCAACCTTATGTAAGGGCGAAATCGTAAAAGATCAGCTGCCATGAGATCGCTAATTCTCATAGTGCCGACTTCACGCACAACATCACGGATGGGCTTGCTATGTCAGCGTCGTTCTATGCGTCACCTACCATCGGCGCAACCACGACAGTAGCTGTGTTCTTCCATGAGATTCCTCACGAAGGTGGGTGGTTGATGCTCAATCCCCCTCTCAATTGCGACAGAGGCTAACCTTTATACAGTTGGCGATTTTGCTTTGCTCATACAGTCTGGCTTCTCGAAACGGGCTGCGATGGGCGCTCAATTCGTCACAGCCCTAGGAGCTCTCCTAGGAACCCTAATAGGCATCGCTGTCCAGGAGCTTGGCGGTGGTAATGCAGATGGCAGCGGGATTGGCATGACTGAAGGTATCTGGGGCACTAGTCTCACCTATGGCGACTTGTTACTCCCTTTCACCGCCGGGACCTTCTTATACGTTGGAACTGTGGCCGTGATCCCAGAGCTGCTCGAGACGGGGCCCAATAAGGCACGCGAGCTTCGGCAGACACTTGTGCAGTTTGCTGCCATCGCACTGGGAGCAGGCATAATGCTTTATATCTCGTGGGATTAAGGATTAGATAAGAGTTAGATCCAAGGATATAGACGGGCTGATCAGAGAATAACGCCCTCCGTTAGACAAGCACGACGATGCGCTCTTATAAATCATATAGAATATATCTGCTTACTACGAGACGCGTAAGTGAGGTCCAGGGTATTGCCAGGTTTACATTTTTTCAGCTGTTTCAATCCCACCTTGTCTACCAGGTAATTATCGACAGGTCCAGGGGTGAATCTCCAGCCTTTCCTTTTAAGACTTGTCAAAGCATGGCGACCTAGGGTCACGAATGTGGATGCGATGCGGAAACGTTCAGCACAGGAGCTAGGCATTGGTCACCTACGGTACCCGTCGCAAGCCGTAGCCATGTGGAGAACAGATCAGATATCAGTGAAAGGGAAGCCCACGAACGCCAAGGCGATCTCACATTGCAGCCGTTCCTGCATTTCCGCGTCTGGGAGTCCCGTTTCGACAGGTGGTATGTATAAGGGATCTGGAACTTGAGATTTAGGTACGAGATATACCTGCAATTTTATAATATTAGATCAGTCCACGTGGTATCACCAACAGCCGAACAGATCAAGAGATCGATGTGTCCATTGACGTTGCAACCCAACCGCCTGACGACATGAAACCATCACCGTACGGGTATGCGAAGATGGGCTCGTAATGGGTCTGGTATTAATAATAGAAAAGGAAGTCGAATCCACATCGCAATGATCTAACTGTCTAAGCGATCCCCACGTTTTCACTCAGTTTTGGGTGGTTGGTGGTTAACAAGGTAGGAGGTAGGTATTAGATCTCTATTACCCTATAATTTGGAGCTTCATGAAAGCTACAGGGCTAGATTGAATTTATAGTGGAGGGCCGAAATCGGAGTATATGTTCCGAAGCTCAAAGTCCAACCGTCTTCATCCTCTAAAATTAGTATCGATTTGCGCATTAATAGCTGTCATTATAGGATAATCTCACATGTTCCTCTTAGAACTTACCTACAGACCAATAGTGCTCTTGTGACTCTTCGGCCAATGCAGCCGTTCAGCTCCATCCCATCCTACTACCTGTCCATACGCGCTAGGCGCTAGGCGTAAATTTATAGGTGGTCAACAGCTGTGAACCGGTGCTGCTTTAAATAAGTGCTTGGGCTTAGTCATGTACGGAAATGTTTCGATCATGACCTCGGAGCATTCTTAATATCATCATCCTCTGAAACATCGCACCATACAGCTAATTCTATGCTACTGTACTTTTTAAAAGGACTAAAGGACTATTTCTTAAGGCCAGTCACAACATTGAACGAATGCCAGTACAGATTGAAGATGAATTTATAAGCAACAATTCTATTTTCCTTAGCTCGCGATAGTTCAGCAAGACTGCAGACTGCATATCAATCGTCGTCTGCTGGAGATATGCCTTCTGTCAATGACTCTTCGATCGAGATGGGGGCATCAACGACTAACATTACCCGATCGAGTAATTTACAGATCTCAGGGGTGGATGCGATAGGCCCATGGATTATGGATAGCTCTAGCGCATGTCAAAAAGTCGAAGGGCGCGCGTACTCTGACCTCTATTACGCTAGAACTCAGCACGAAATGTCCTAGTACCCCGGGCGAGGGCTAAAGCGGTCTGAGCGGTCAATGTTAATAATCTGGGGGCTAACGGAGGTCCTCCCGGGGCGCCTTTTTGACTTCTCCGGCAATAACCAAAAGCCGTGGACGGGTTTCTCTACGAGCCGCATGATAGTCGATAGACCAGTACTAAGATTTAGCAGGACCAAAAGGCGTATGCCTTTTCTAGGACTCGAAGATTCAAGACTCAAGGCTCAAACGCCATGTCCCATGTCTTCTTGCTCCACCGGCAATAAGTTGCAATTGTTGTTACGTACGATTCTTCCTTTGGAGGTAAAGCTTCGAGATGGTCACCTTTAGAGGTCAAGCGTCGAACAAGAGAAATTTCTTCAATAACCAAGACCAAAACCAAGACCCCCCCCCCAAAAAAGTACACCTACACGTGTAGACCCCCCGGGACCCCAACCGAGCATGCAGTCCTAAGCCAACTGCACGCTTCTGCACTTCTGCAATGCCTCCTGCAATGGCGCGATAATCCCTGCCCTGCCTTAGACAAGATCCGCTCCCCCAAATGTCAGACCACCTAGGCCGCCGGCGTGTCTATCCACCAGAAGACATGAAGGGCGGAACGGTCCAATACTCCTTACGTCAGAACCGAGTGCTCTGTGACAACCGCCCGTCTTAATAATAACAAATCCAGAGTGCAAACCTGTATGAAAATTTCCCCCTTTCTTTCAAGAATGACTCAATTACCAGTCATTCATAATACTCGATGAACTCAAGTCTTCGTGGTTTTATCGAGCTATAATCATAATTATATATAAATTCATCGGCTCCCACCGCCACCTCTATATAATTTGGGGTCTACATCAAGTTATAAGTTATTCATATCACGACGTCGTACCAATATCACTACCGGTAGGACGACGAAACTCAAGTGTTAGAATCCGACGACGAGGCTGAGCATTTATGATCCTATTAATATCTTACGATACAAAGTGAACTAGCTACATTATATTACGACGACAACTACCTACGGTCTTTCTCTGCTCACTCCTGTTCGACCCCGCAAGTTAGGATCGCAGGCACCAGTGAGATTTCAAATCGGCGCTCTCCGCACTCTGTAGGAATACAGATCCTGCGTTCAGTTATCCAAGACTCAAGCATTGCTACAAAAATGTCGTCCGTCACATCTTCTGAGCACAGCAAGGCCCCTACCCTAGGCGGTTATGCTCGCAGACTATCTATTAAGCCCAAGCCCAGTATAAGTATTCACATCAACAACCACTACCACTCCAAAGTCTATACCACGGGCGACGAAGTAACGGGATATGCTACCATCAACCCTCAGACCGATGTGCGGTTCGATACGCTGCAAATCGCGCTGCTCGGGACCGCCAAGACTCGCGTGGATGCGGTCAACATACCACAAGCAACCGCTCACACCTTTTTGAAACTCGTAATGCCTATTCCAGAATCTTCCTATCCGGTACCGCGCGTATTCGAGGCCGGCATGAATTACACGGTGCCGTTCACTTTTGTCATCCCTAGCACGCTCACACTCAACGCATGTAGCCACCACGTTGCCAACGAGTCTATTCAGGAGCATCACGTGCGGTTGCCTCCCACTGTCGGTTCGTGGGAGAAGGACGATTTTGCGCCGAACATGAGCCGCGTCCAGTACGTGATCAAGGCACGGGCCTATCGAGATGAGGAATCCGGCCTCAGCACCAAGATCATGGAGGCCGGTAGGGAGATCCGAGTCCTCCCCGCGGCCCCGGAAGACCCCCCGCTGAACATCACCAAGCACGACGATCTGTACACCATGTCGAAGAGCAAGACGCTGCGGCGGACCATCCTGTCGTCCAAGTCGGGCCGCGTGACGATCACGGCCCAGCAGCCGGGCGCCGCCATGATGAGCCCCGACGGCCAGACGATCACCTCGACGACGGTGCCGCTCGACCTCGAGTAGATCGG